>PVKE010044959.1:0-12798 GCA_004027555.1 Craseonycteris thonglongyai | reverse complement strand
GTGCTTTATAAAATATGATGATAAAATATAGCAAAATTGCCTATAATTTAATCCAAACTATATTAATAAAAGTTGAGTTTTCAAAGATCTTATTTTACATTGACTTTTTTTTTTAAGGTTTATTTTTTATTGTTTTTGACAGAGAGAGAGAGATACAGACAGAGAGAAGGGGGAGGGCCCAGAGCAGTCTCCATAGTTGCACATCATTCATTTTTCCACATAGTTTCATTCCACCGGTGGGAGTGGGGCTACACAGGGCAGGGACTGGGCCAGGGTCTTCACCCCACTGAGAACTGAACTGGGGGCACTCCCCAGTTCAGTATATGGGTCCACACAGGCAGGGGCTGGGATTCGATCCTCGGTCCCTGGGGCTGCAAAGTGAGCAACTTAACCCACTGAGCCATCCCAGCTTCCCTCACATTGACTTTTTTGAAAGTAAAATATGTAAGAGGTAAACACATTCTATTGGACAGCAGAGTCTGTTGTAAATTGTACGCTGACAAGTAGGACTTATAAATCAGAAAATCACTGTACATTAGCATAAGTTATATGATATGATAGATTATACATTCAATGTTAAATGAAATTATTTTATGAAATATATATGCATGTATATATGAGGTTTGTCTGGATAGTATCCAGCCATGTAATGTGAAAAATATAGGCATTTATTAAAGAAGATACAAGGTACAAGAAATATTGTGCATAGGACAATGACTCCTCAGCACTCTTCAAAGTGGGTGCCTTGAGACCTCACACAGTTCTCCCAGCGTCTCTTCCACTGTTCAACACTCTGAAAAATATTTTATTTGAATCACCATCAGCTGTCTTGTCATATTAAAGGCATCAGCTACCCAAACACATTTTCACTCAATGGCCTCTAGTGTCCCCACTGACTAGTATAGTGAAGTCATCTTTGTTCACGCATGTGCATTCCAGTCCACTCTCCTTGGCTGCTGGGTTACATGGAAGTCATGCAGACTGTTCTCATTATACTGTTAGATTGACAATGGCTGTATTTTTTCTGGATATATATATCATATAACATATATATATATATATAATATATAATATATATATTATATATAATATGTTATTATATATTAATATATATATATATACACACACACATATATATATATATATATATGGCATGTGTGTGTGGGCATAACAGTTGGACCATTTCTATTAGGGATGGCATGCAGAGATCTGGATGGCTGAGTGGAAACAAACAGTCCACAGTAAAAATATTGTCAAGAATAAGCCCTGTATGAACCACGGGAACCATTGAGGGGTAATTTTCTTATAGGGCTTCAGATAATTTTCAGGTGATTTAAACCAATATAAAATTTTCCTTTGAATTGTAAATTGTTTTTAAAGAATAATATTTTTATTCTTGATGATAATGTGTTAGAACTCAGCCATTTAAGATAACATGATGAAAAAGTTTATCACTAAATTCTATTTTTAATTATAGTTCCAACAAAATGAAGCTTTAACATCCCCTGAGGAATATGGCCTAAAACATTGCTTGTTTGACTTTAACAGCCTAAAAGCACTTGAGAATCACAGTGTCTGTGAACACACTTATAATTCTCCCTTTTACTAAAGATAAATTAAAAAATCATGAATTTAACACAATAATTTCAAACATTCTGTTGTTTACTTAAATATTCAGGCTGCATACAATAGTTTAAAAGCAGACAAAATTTAAAAACCCAGCCTGAATTTTCTTCTTTCCTCTACTTTTGACCATCTGTCTATATTCAAAATCATGAACCTTCACAGGAGATGAACCTGGTAATGCATGGCTTAGACTAAACCCCCAAAATTTTGTTTTGTTTTGATGGGGGAAGCAGAGTGCATCTATGCAAGATTTTTCTTTCCTTCCTTCCTTCCTTCCTTCCTTCCTTCCTTCCTTCCTTCTTTAAATCTAATGTAGTTGCCAAGATTGAAAACTTTGGAGATTTCATCAAAAACTGATTAATCAATTTTCATAGGAAGTAGAGGATCTTTCAGTACCACCCCCTCTAATGTACACGGTGATAGTTCTGGGGCCTCTTTGTAGGTATCCTGGCCACTCAAAGATGTTACAATCAGTACAGCTTTTGGAACCCTTCCCTCTCACTACTTTCTAATGTAAAAGTGGACTGACACTAGGAAAATGAACACCTAAATGTTTACTTGAACTTTTTTATATTAACTCAGCAAGTAACTGAACAGAAAGTAACTCAGAAGTATTTGTTCACAAAATTTATTTAGAATATTTTTAGGGAAAGCTGGGATGGCTCAGCGGGTTAAGTGCTCGCTTTGCAGCGCTGGGGACTGAGGACCGAATCTCTGCTCGGCCCGTGCAGAACCATGTGCTGAGCTGGGGAGTTCCCCCAGTTCAGTTCTCTCTCTGTCTCTTATCTCTGTGTGTGTGTGTGTGTTTGTCAAAAACAATAATAATAAAAAAGAATATTCTTATAATTAGGTTTGCCAAATTCTCTTCTATGTAATTTTGATTCCTTGGAAACTGGACATTATGAAAAAAATTAAAAGGGTGTCTCTTGTCAAGTAAGTTTTGGAAATGTTTGTTTCAGCATAGTCAAATGAGTTTCTTTATACAGAAATTCTCTGTGCCTTGGGTGTGTGTTGTACATATGAATCCCCAATTTGTAACTTATAATGTAGCATTTTCCAACTTTATTTGATTAGAGTATATTTCTTTTTTAGAAAAAAGAATATTTTATTTTTTCAGAGAAAGTGAGAGAGACAGAGAGAAGTGGGAAGGGCCCAGGGCAGTCTACATAGTTGTACATCATTAATTTTTGACATAGTTTCATCCACACAGATGGATGTGGGGCCACACAAGGCAGAAACAAACTACAGGCCTCCCTGATAGAAGAAGGCACAGTATATTTTTTTTACTAAGTCACAGTTGATAAAATATGGCACTAGGCAATTTGTGTCATTTATACATGCATGTGGGTACAGTTGTGTTCTTAACTTGAGCTTTAACTGAACCTGAAGTGAGTCTGAGGTCCAGCTTCTGGGATTCTGTCTTTACACAGCTTTGTTTAGCATTTCCCTTCCCTGAAAGAGAATTAAGGCAGAGCTTTGAAAGCCATGTTTGGAGAAAGAGATGGGTTGAAGTTGGTTAGACAACAAAATGGCCCCAAATCTGTATAAAATTAGGATCTTCTGACCATTCCCATTGACTTGGGTCTGAGTCATCATAGTAAGAATTAAATTCAGAACTTGAAAAAACTATTTTTGCAAGGAACTGCATTAAGCTTGAATGTAGCAATAGATATGTCTGTTTTGGTGCCCAGAGAGAATGCAACACAACTTGGGGGACAAGATGCTTCTTTCCATTCTTCTCAGGCCTCAGGTCAGCACAGTGAAGGGGACAGAAACCAGTTCACTCTGACCCTTCAATGGTGCATGGACGGAAGCTCCAGGCAAGGTGGCCTGCACACACACTTGAGTGGATGCCCAGGGGATACTGGCAGCTGTGACCGAACAAAGCACCTTCTGCAGAGATTCACTGGCAGCAGATGTTCAGGAAGGGGCTGTATCCAAAAGCATTAAAGATTACACAGGTTCCAGGTGTACAACTTTATAGTACTTTGTCTATGTGTTACAATATGTGTTCACCACCCAGAGTCAGCATACTAACCAATGTAACCCTAATAAATTTAGCAATATAAGCAAACAAACGAATAGATTAATAATACATTTTTAAAAGCATGAAGAGAGTCCAAGCCCACATGTGAGAACCCTCAGTGGCCCCTTTGATCTCGGAAGGACTGTGCATAGAGCTGCTAAGTTCCTTCCACAAGCAGGAAGGAGAAGGGGTTTCTGAGATGTGTGTTTCTGCTGTTTGACACATACTATTTTCCTCAAGGCTGCAAGGTCTCAGGAATTATATATTTTATATCCTATTGGTAGCAAACCTTTTAAGATTCCTGATCACATAAAGGTCCTATGATAATTTTTCAACATATCCCTTTATGCAAGAGATTAATATTTGCTTAACAAAACAATCTTCTTAAAAATGAAATAGAAAGGCATTTGTTTTCTTAAAAGCATTGTTTAACTTAGTATCTTCTCTTTTTTTATCTTGCTTAGATATGCTTATGTTGCTTCTCTTGGGATCTGAGACCTTGTACCTTCCTTTTTGATAGAAGTGAGAAGGATGGCATGAAGTATGCCCGTTGCTCAGTGAGAGGCCTGACACCCAGTGGCTAGGCTTTAAATTATAATGTCCCATGCTGACAGTCAGTGCACCCCTGCATAGGCCTAGTAGTAGTAGGCATACAAGAGCTTTAGCGTCTGAATCATGCTGCTGATATTTAGCCTTATACATTAAAGAAGTCGTTGGCAGAAAGGTCATAAATTCAGCCTGGAGAGAACTATAAGCTGTGCAGAGCACAAAATGTGGAGGCTGATGGAATCCCTCACGCTCCCCACCAGCCCTGCTCAGCACACACCAGCTGGAGGTGATGGATTGGCCTTTTAGGTGACCTCTTATTGAGATACTTTGCTGAGAACCAACCAACTTCTATGTAATGAGAGTAAATAGTAGCAGGTTTGCAGCCTGGCCCTGGCTTGCCTTACTAAAAGCTTTAACTATTGTCTCACTGCATGGTTCTGAGGGTAATGTGCAATCAGGGTGCCAAGTCTCACAGCAGATCTCAGACGGCCGTCTGTTCCGGCATCTCCTTCTGCTGAAGCCCAGAGCAGTTGAAATTTCCAGAGTTAGTGCATGAGGTTGTGAGCCCTTGGGATCACTTCAGAATTGATTATATGACACCCCCTTTGTCTATTCTAAAAGCATTTAATTCCTTGGCTGTTATATACTTATTTATTTCAACTTTCCTGCAATAAAATATAAGAAGAGAACAAACGAGGAATGGGGCTGGGCAAGGAGCACCTAAAATTATCAACTACCAAGTAGAGGGTGCTTTTTCTTTGTTCTGAAACACAGAATAAATATTTGCATAGAACTGAAGACACAGGAAAAATTTAACAGTCATGTGCACAAGATGTTTTTACTTTTGAAAAAGGATGCAGAAGAGAAATTACCAGCACTTTTGCGGTCTTTTTTAACCAGGGTAAATTCTTTTTCTTCCTTCCTCCTTACTCCTTTCCTTTCTTTCGTATTTATAGAACACTGACAATATGCAATTGGCCAACTTAAGCACTCCAAGCACAAAGTATTTGTTATGAAGACACAAAAAGGAGAAAATTTCTATAAATCTTTTCACTGTTAAAAAAAAAACCAAAACATTTGTCAACTCCTGGTAAGTAAAAAACTTCCCCAGAGCCTCTTTTCTGTCTATATCTCTGCTTTGTGTAAAATGGAGTAAAAGTACTAATTCATGATAGACTTAATAAGTAATAATGCATATTGTAATCAATTTCTAGGCACATTAACTATTAAAACAATAGTATATGTACTTATAAGTAGTATTAAAACTAGTAAAAGTGATGTGTAATAATAAAAAGTTACTTCTCAAATATATCAATAATGACATTGAGTAAAAGAACTAAAAATTCCAATGAAAAAAATAAAAGGATTGGCAGATTAGATTTTAAAAAGAAAGAAGATGTGCAGAATCAACTCATATGATTTTTTTTTCAAACATCATAACTTAAATATAGAGATTGAGAAATATTGGGCAGGTTAGTAGGTAGTAAAGCTGCACTTACACATTCCCTAAAAGAAAGCTGCTATTATATTTATATGAGTGAATGTATGCTATCAGGCAAAATGCGTTACAAGAGACATAGTGATAGGGATGCCCAAATAGCTCAACAGATTGAGCACTTGTCTTGCAACTGTGAGGTTCTGGTAGTGAATCCTGGCCCCGGTCTATGCAAACCCATATGCTGAACTGTGGTGAAACTGGTAACCATTGAGATGGCGGTGAGGTTTCTCTCTTCTCTTGTGGGAGGCCCCCAGTTCGGCTCCCACCCTGAATGGCCCCACATCCTCCTGTATGGAATGAAACTATGTCACAACTAATGATCTGCAGCTATGAAGACTTCTCTGAGTTCTCCCCTCTTCTCTCTCCCTTCCTCTCAAACAACAAAACAAATCTAAAAAAGAGAGAGAGAGACATAGCAAGTCATTTAATGATGATAAAGTTTTCATTTTTCAAGGAAATATGAGTTCAAAATTTTTGTGTGCCTGAATAACCCAGCTTCAAATGTTTAAAGTAAAACTCACTGAATGAAGTAAAACAAACAAAACTAGAGAAATTTCTAACACACCTACAAAAAGTTGCAGACAAAAAGTCAATGAGAATATAGATTTCAATAATAAGATTACAAACATGATCTTATTAACATATATACAATTATGTTGCATTAAATGCAGGAAACACAAAATATTTGTAAAATCCATCTTTGTGGGGCTACAATGCAAAGTTAAACAAATTTCCAAGATGAAAATCATACTGGTTATACAGTGAAAATTTAAACAGGAAATAAACTTAAAAAGATAAGTAAAAAATTCCAAATACTTGAAAATTAGGCAAAAGTCAAAAATGAAATCATGATGGAAATTATAAAATGTTTAAAACTAAATAATAACAAAGGCTATGAAACTGGTAGATACAGCTTAAGCAATAATTATATATGCATATATTTTAAAGGACAAAGAGTGAAAACATTCACCCTGAGAATTTAGAATAAGAACACGAAGCTAAACTCTTAAATAGTAAAATTTAAAAAATAATAATTATTAAGAGCAAAATTTAAAGGAATGGAAAAACATTATGGCTTATGGAGATTCAATATTGTCAAAAATTGATCAACTTTTGACAAGGATAAAGAGAAAAGATATAAAAAGTAACTTCAGCAATAAAAAAAGACATCCCAGTAATCTCACAGAATCTGATTCTTAGGTGGTATTTTGCACTTTATAACACTGAATTTGGAAATTCATTCAACAATTAGAAACAATGTCAGCTTACCAAATGTAACATAAAAGAACATGGACAATTGCATAGTCTTATGTCCATGAAAGTATTTGAATACATGATTTAAGACTTGCTAATAAAGAAACAGTCATGCACAGATGGCCTCAATTTTTAATTCCACCAAAATTTAGGAATGGAGTATCTCAGATGTATGAGATAAACTACCAATCTTCATTGTGTCTACTCAGTAATATCAGTTACTAAATATAATAATGTTTAGAAATTCGAGGTACATTTTGACATACAAGCAGAATAGTTAAGTCTGTTTTGTTCAATTAATAGTTAGCTGTGGGTTTAATGAAGAACAAGTGTTTGTCCTATCTCTAAATGCTTGAAATAAAATTATATTGGCATATTATCTTGGAAAAATATGTCTAGAACTCCAGGTTTTGGTGCCAGACATATAGGAAATATTTACCTCATCTGTGGTCACAGTAATGGGAGATGGGGCTTTATATTTGTTTTAACAGTGAAGTCCGTCTGTGTGGACAAACATCTCTGCGACGTAATAAAAAAGTACCGTATGCTTTTTACTCATACAAAGAACCTGAAGAAACTTTTCCTGCAGCAGTTTCCTTTCAGACAGTAACCCATGATTCTTCAAAATTTCTTTTGTGGGAGAGCGGGGATGGCTCAGCGGGTTAAGCGCTGGCTTTGAAGCCCGGAGGACCGAGGATCGAATCCCCGCTCCAGCCCAGGCGGACCACATGCTGAACTGGGGAGTTCCCACAGTTCAGTTCACTCCCTGCCTCTGTCTCTGTATCTCTCTCTCTTTCTGTCAAAAATAAAATAAAAATAATTACTTAAAAAAAAAAATTTCTTTTGTGTTTGCATGACCTCAACATGTGACTTTCAGGATGATTCCAACAGAGGAAAAGAGAGCATGGAGAATCTTTTATGTTGTAGAAGAAATGAGCAAGAAATGACAGGCCACAGAGCTGATCACAGGGACCTTCCCAGTGTCCGGCTCCTGAGAAGGGTGCGGAAGCACACTGACATTCCCCGCCGTTTTGCTTCATTCCCTTCGCATCTGCCCTTGCTAGCCAGAGAACACTTTAGACTCTTTCCTGTGTCAGCCCACGGACTTCTGTTATTTAGTAGTGAGTGGAAATTTCCAGAATGCATTCAGTGAAACAAAAGAAAGGAAAGCGAGGTGAGACATCCAAAGCATTCTTAAGCAGTGACAATGGCAAGGGACAGGGAGGTTGGGTGCTGGGCAATGTCTGGAACCTCTGAGGCTGGTGTCTGCCTGCATGGTGTTGTGCCATGATGTCAGTCACGCCCACCATGCTTGGGTAGTGAACAAAGTTTTAGGAAATTGGAAAAGTCTTTAAGGGCAGGGCGTGAGACATTTAGTATATATCGTTTGCCTGCCATTCATTATATATCATTACAGACCATTCTTCACAGTACAGTTGAGAAATTAGTATCCTTAAAACAACCATTACTGAAAAAAAAAAAAAAGGCAGTCAAGGACATAATGAATTTAGAGTATATTTATTTCATGGTCATAATAAGAAGTTTGGATGGCTACGGTCGGTCATTAGAATTCTATTGTCAAAAAAATCAAATATTTAAACAATGGTAAGTCCTATTTTATAGACTTGTAGAGTCTTAGAGATGTAAAGACAAGTGAATTGGTCATTTTCGCTATAGGTGTTATTCTCGGAGAAATTTGAGAACTATAGTTATAACAAGGACCTCCCATCCTATAGGAAGACAGAGAGTTTTACTCAGCAAGAACCTTGATGTGGCCTGTGATAAACAGCTGAAATCAGATATGGAGCAGTTTGGGACAGGAGATGAACATGGACCATTGAGAAAACTAATTAAGAAACAAAGTACTGTAACTCTATATGAAACAGTTGAGAATAACATCTTCCACATACCCTAATTCTGGCAGACATAATTGCATTTCTTCATGTGAAACTTTTATTCTTAAACAAAGTAAAAAAAAATCACTTTTATTTCATCTTTTTAAAACTTTTTTTAATAAAATCATGTTTCTTTTTTTGTTTGTTTTTTGTGCAAATACATATATTTTTTTAACATTCAGGTATAATTATGTTTAAGAGAATAAAACCTACTACTAATAGCTTCATAAATTTATTAACTAACCCTATTTAATTTGATGAGTGTACCTAAAGTACTTATGATGTTTTAACCTTGTACAAGGCTTTATGTCATGCCTCTGAAGCCTTGGAAAGATACATGAGTTAATTGAGAGTCTCAAACATTGATATCTCTATTGATATTGTTGTCTCAGATGAATAAAGCTACAGTAGGCTCATCATATTACCATGAAACCCTAAGTCACATGAGTAGTTTAATCATCTAGAAAGCAAAGACAAATTAAAACTGGGCTTGATAAATGGAAAATAGTCATAAATAAGCAAATATATTCAACAAGGGATGTAAAAGTAGTGCAGAGAGCAAGCAGATGTTTGCCAGAGGTGAGGACACGTTGGAGAGCTGGGTGGAAAAGGTGACGGAATTAAGAAATGAAAGTTGGTAGTTATAGAATAGTCACGTGGATTTAAAGGACAGCATAAGTAGTATAGTCAACAATATTGTAATAATAGTGCCAGGTAGGTAGACTAACGAGGAAACACATTGTAATTCATATAAATGTCTAACCACTGTGCTGTACACCTAAAACTGATGGAAAATTAAGATTGAATGTTAGCTGTAAATATATATATATATATATATATATATATATATATATATATATATATGCAGTACACTTAAAGGAAAAACTATACAATAGGAAAACTATACAAAAGGAAAGACTATACAATAGTCTTAAAAGCATAAAATATAAGCAAGCATGAGTGTGATGACCCTATTGTGAGCACTGATGAAGACAGTCATGATGAATGCATCAGTGGCATTCCGCTGTAAATATTTTGGGATCCAAACCAAAACTTTCTAAATTTTTATCTTTATTTCTCAAATGGAAATAGAATTTTTCTGTATAGCTCCTCAAATAAAGTGATAAAAATGCCTTACGCATCACAATAATCCACGTGGAGAACATGTGTTATGCCACCGTAAACAATGTTATGCGTTTTCCTACTATGAGATTGGTGCTACTTGTCCCATTTTACAAGTGAGGAGATGGTGCTAACTGAGGTTATGTTGTTTACCCTGAGTTCTTAGAGCCCATGAGTGATTGGACAACTTGGGTTGTTCTCCTAAGATGCCTTATAAAACTGAGTTTCCTAAGCCTCTTGGTCTATTTCCCCCTAGGTTCCAAATGTTCCCTTGCTATGAGCCCCTGGGAGAGATTGAAAGATCATGTATTTACCCAGGGATTTTTGCCTCCCATATTCTACACATGTCCTCTAGTCACCAGTGAACACCTGTGCTCTAGCAGTTAAGGCACACGTCCCTCACATTCTGGGCCTGCTATACACCAAGGTTTTCCTGTAAAATTATTGTTGTAACTCTAGGGAAGTATTGGGTTGGTGCAAACATATATAAAAGGACAGCCATGAATAAGTTAAAAGGACAGCAGTTCCAGCCTTTCTCTTAATCAGAGTCTGATTGCCTTCAGTTTGTGAACTTGTCGAGAATAATTACAGCAATTTTTCATTGAGTACCTTCTGAGCACTGGGCACTATACAGACATTTTTCCATCTCACTTGATACTCAAATTAAGATATAAATAGAATCACCTTTTTCCACATAAGGAAAGTGAGGCATAGAGGGGTTAATTATTCATAATCACTCCCCTGAAAGTGAGTGAAGGCAGGGCTTGATTTTGGGTCTGTCCACTAAAGGAAATGCTACTGTTTAACCAAGGGAAAAAATATGATGGAAGAGTGACTTCATTACACAAAGAAATATTTACTAATTCTTCATGGTTATAGGGAAATGAATACAAAATGTTTGTACATAAAAGAAATGAGTGCTTATTTAACAAATAAAAAAAGCTTTGTCATAGTCATTTTAAACAAAACAAATTGAAAAGCATATTGTATTAAACATGCCTTTGTATTTTCTGTATTTCTGATGCTTGACAACTGGCACCCTACTAACTCTGAAGGGACTGCCCCTCCCACAGATAATCAACTCTGAGAAAAAGTATAAGACTTGTTTCTGAGTGTGCCTTTCAAATGCAAACCAATCAAGGCAGAACCCACATTCCCAACAACCTGCTCCATGGGCTTTCACACTCTAGGACCCTATCCATCTGCTGTAATCACACTAGGGCCAGGTACTGACAATTAGAAACAACCTTCTCTGAGTTTGATGAAATTATTGAAAATAGTCTATCCTAAAACTGCATCCTCTGCCTCCCACATTCTCTTCCACAGATACTACAATAAAGACTCTTTTTTAAAATTAATTAATTAATTAATTAATTAATTTTATTGTTAAATTTAATGGGGTGACATTGATTGATAACAATTAGATAGTTTCCAGATGTACAAGTTCACATCACATCATTCATGCATCGTATTATATGCCCAACGCCCCAAATCAGCTCCCCTTCCATCACCATATATCTTGTGCCCACTCCCACCTCCTCCCACAACTCTCCCTCCCCGCTCATCTCCCCTCTCCAGGTAACCACCAAACCATTGAGTGTGTCCACAATGCCTGCCCCCTTACTGTCCCTGGTGTTTCCTTGTGTGGCCCTGCACTGTGGCATGTCCTTACCTCTTGGGTACTGTGAGTATAAACTACCTTTACAATGGCAATCATCTAGTGATATGTTGGCTCACTGTACCTGAAATGAAATGTACATTTTAAAATATATACCTAAACTTCTCAGCTATCTTTGTTCTTAGAAAACTATTTCCTCTCCTCATCCAATGTAACTGAAAATATAAAATAGCAAATGTTTGTTCTGAAATCATAATTAAATCATGAATTAAATAGTTACATTTCTGAAAGGAGTAGAATGAAATAAACCCTGCTTTAAAAAGATAATGACATGACTCCATTTTTTAAGATTTGTCTACATAATGAAGGAATATATTGTACATCATAAGCACAATGATTTTAGTGTTTTTATCTCTTCAGATACCATTAGGTCCTATAAAATTAAATATTTTAAGATAAAACAATAGTACTCTAAAGGAAGCTTTCGTTCTATTGGGTATTCCAGGTTACTTATTTACTCTATGTCTTTCAATGAACATTTCTTTATCATTTGGTTTAATGTAAATTTATTTTTATTTTTTTAAAAATGATTTTTATTTTATTGCTCTTTTTTAGCTTTTTTTAAAATTGTTAAATATATTGGGGTGACATTGATTGATATATTTTAATGTAAATTTAACCATGTAATGTTGTATGAAGCGCAGCAACTGGACTTCCTCTCGTACAGAATCTTGTGTTGATTCCTAAGAAAAGTATTGCTTAGGAATTTTAAGTTTCCACACACAAAACATTTGTCTTCTCAAGAAATTTAATACAAATCTAAAATCAATAATATATATAAGGTGATAGAAAATTTGTATGTTCTATGTTATACTATGAAATGTTTAGCCGTTCTGATGAAGATAGGATTTGATGTGCTTTCTAATACTACTGAACAGCAATTTCATTCTGGTGTGTAAATAGTAATGCTATAGCATAATTTACAAATTGATGATTGTAATGATTTCTCTCAATTAATTAAAGCTAACAAACTGCTTCAGTTTCTGCATTGATGCATTACCAAAATTTTTGCAAGTGATCTTCTTAAGTTTTATTGAAATGATCCTGGGCTCATTCTAAGCAGATTTCAATGTAACTGTTTGTTAACTGTACTGAAGGTGTGTCCTTAAGAAAGTGTTCAAATTTAAAAAAGCTGCTGCCTAGTAAAAAA
>PVKE010044958.1:0-12801 GCA_004027555.1 Craseonycteris thonglongyai | reverse complement strand
TTTTCTTTTGTCTGTTGCTAAGCCCAAAGTTACTAAACTCTAAGTTACAGAAATTATTTAAATTTAGGAAAATTAGTAAATTTTAGTATTCATGATTTTAGTATTTTTATGTTGGTTAGAGTTGTCTCAGGAAATTTTACATCTCTAAAATTTGAGATAATATTTCCTGACAATGTTGCTATTCAGAAATAAACAGTATACTAACATGATTTTAGTATATTTTTTTAGTCTTTTAATGTGTACTTCTCATTTTTCTGCTAAAGCGTCTTTTAGAGTTGGAAGGGTAGGATATTATGTGTGTGTGTGTGTGTGTGTGTGTGTATAGAATATTACACATATATTATATATACATTTATATATATATATATATATACAGACACATACACTTCATAAATGTTTCAAACTAATTTTTTAATTTTTTGCTTTTTTAATCCAAATAAAAATATTTATAAAAATGTTACTATCATCAGTTATGATGATTTTCTATTTATTTATTTTAAAATGTATGCCTAGTCCATAAATCTTTAGGAGAGTAAAAATATGTAGCTTCCAGTTTATTGCTTTTTCCATTAGTTATTTCATTTAAAAGTATCTACAATTTCCCTTATGAATGCACATTTATAATCTTGGCAAAATATAAACACTTAAAACTCTGGTTTGGCTAAAAATAATTACTGAGTATAGTTTTGGGTTAAGGTAAGTTCATTCTAGATAATCTAGTTGGAAATATAATGGAAAAAATAATATTGCAAGTAAAAGTATCTTGAAAATTATAAAGACCTAAAAATGATATGCATATTTTACCTGTAGAATACTCGTAATACTAAAAATTATTAATCTTATACATTAGTTTTAATAAATATAGGTAGCTTCACTAACTGCACATACTGTAGAGGTGGCTACCTTGCTGCAATGTAAATGTTTAATAGTACTCATCTCATTCAGTAATTGGTCACATTTGATGCCCATGTCAACATGTTTAATGACCAAGCCTTTGAGACATTTTTCAATATACAACTCATACCTTAGTTTTTAATGTCAGAAGGATCCACTCCCAGGCCGGCCTCAGCATGAAAGTGTCTCTGTGTCATGCAAGAATGCTCCAGTGCATACAAGGTCCATTGAAGCCCAACACATAACTGAGTCTGGAGACACTTAGCAGAAAGTAGCATGGCAATCATATCTAACATGACAGAAATCAATATAGCAAAGCTGAATGTTTTAGGAAAATGTACTTAATATGCACATAACATGTGCTGTAGATATTATTATCCACAAGCAGCTGAACGGTGTCTCAGGCAGGTGTTCCAGATGTGGCTCTGCAGAACTGCTGCCTGCATCCCCCTCTCAGTCCAGTTCAAAGAGCCAAGAGGCTCAGAGTGTATGTGGCTCCACGCACTGTGCACCGCACAAAATTTTAATCCCAAAGATGCCTTGTGAAGCATGCATTATTGGTCTCTTTAGTTGTTTAACATTTTTTCTTGATTGACAACTCTCTGTAAAGGCTCAAAAGCTTAATTGTGTTTCTCTCTGTAAAATGAGAGACACTGCTACTATAAAGAGAAGCTAAGCCCAGGGGCATTTATTTTCCCACCATCTTTGAGTGACTATTTAAACCATCTCACAAAACCTGCACGGAATCTAGGGTGGGAGAGAAAAAGAGTAAATAGAAAATTACAATGAAATGTGTTTGGTACTATATGGATGTGAGTACAGAGATATACTAAGCACCAGGCTGGCCTTCATCGACAGACAGGGGGAATTCACAGAGGTAAAGTGAACTCAGTCTTTATGAACCAATAGAATGATCATGGCAAGGAGCTGGAGGACATTGAAGTACACTACACACTAAAACAAGAGTCTCATTAGCCTGAGAAGTTTCTTCAATGAAAATGAGTTTGAGATAGCTAATTAGATGTTCCCATGTCACTCTAGTTTTGTTCTATTTAATAAACAGACATTGGTGAGTATAGTATAAGACAGAAATTTTGAACCAGATAGTACTAAGTTAGAGGCACAGATCAGACATTTAATAACTTTTGAAATATGTTCAAATTATTTCACCTCCCTGTCCTCTAATATTTCAATAAATACAATTGGAATTGTACACTTTTTTTATATTTTGAAGATTAAAAAAAAAATTTTTTTTTAGAGAAAACGTGAGAGAGAGAGAGAGAGAGAGAGAGAGAGAGAGAGAGAGAGAGAGAGAGAGAAGGGGAGGGCCCAGAGCAGTCTCCATAGTTGCACATCATTAGTTTTGACATCGTTTCATTCCACACAGGTGGATATAGGGCTGCATCAGGTGGGACGGAATTGGGGGCTTCTTGCATGGGAGGCAAGAACATTCACCATCATCCTGGTGATTACCAGTTGTGGCACAGTTCAGCATGTAGGTTTGCACTGGCCTGTGTCAGAATTTTATTCCCAGACCTCACAATTGCAAGGCAAGCACTCAACTTACTAAACTATCCCAGCATCCCTCTATATTTTTTAAATGAGTGTCAGATGTACAAAAGAACATAATGTGACACATTTACACACCTCACATATTGATAACCCCAACTGGTCTATTACTCATCTGATACCTTACATAGCTATTACAGTTTCCATTGACTATATTCCCTATGCTGTATTCTACATCCCATGACTACATATATTTAAATAGTAGCTGAAATTCAATTTTACTTTACATTATTGTTAAGTGTGCAGCATAGTGGTAATACTCTCATTGGTATTTTGGTGTATAATTACATGCAATATATCTAATGCAGTGCAATAATATGTTTGGTGCAATATAGACACATCCCCTTTAATTCATTAGACAGTAATTGTAGCAAACTTCAAACAGCAAAAAAATAGCAATTTGATTTAAAAAATTTGGGTATCATCTGATTAAGGTATTATGATTTATGTATACATATTTGTGTGTATATCATACTTGTATATGTGTGTATTTATACTTCTGATATGAATTATGTTTAAACAAATTTGTACTTTTTTTATGCATTAGAAAGTATCTTCATGTTTTTTAACATTAACCTCTCAGTAGAAACTACCCTCATTCTTTTTAACATTTAAAATTTTATTTGTGTACTTCTATACCAAATGATTTTATAAATACTAAGCTGGGTATATGTAAATATTTTATGATCATTTTAAGTTTTATGTTATATATGGACATTCTGTTCATGCCAGTATCCCATTGTTTATATACAGTGGAAGCTAGATTAAAAAAATAAGTGAACTAATCATGAATAGCATGGTATAATTAACAATAATGAGAGACAATATTTCATTTGTAATAGGTATTTTCATATGAGAGCATTGGTCTATAAAAGAATGCATTGATTTTTATATACCACTTAAAAAATAATATCTAGAAATTCTGATTCTGAAATGGATGCCATGATTTTTAGCTTCAGTGGTCTCATCTGACCACTCCAAACAAAAATGTACCATCTGCCTTGGCTTGTTCATATATAGGCATCTGATTGACTCTTTTCAGGCACACATGCTTTCAGTTACAATTCATCTCCAAATTGCTAGGGACTCACATTGTCTGGGTAGTTTGTTTTGTTATCCAGCCCCTCTATTAATGTTGGCTCCCAACCTTTCACATTGTAATAATGTTTTTTGAATATAAGACAACAATTCTGGTAAATAATAACGTGTTTTAAAGTACATAAGGTATTTTAACATGTATTTCTACACATAAATATAAACATCTGAAATATTTTTTAGTATTAAAAAATACTAGGAGATTTTTATTGCATTGTTCACATATATATTTAATTATGTAATGCTATCAAGCTAAGATCAACTATGTAGGGTTAAGCTAATATAGAAGGTACATTTTTGGTTTTTTACACAAAAGAATGCATTATTTTTCAAAGCCATTTTGGTGGATATTATAGAAAATTTTGGAAACAACTATAAAATATCTAAAAAAAATTTCAAATCCCATCCAAACTACCTTAATTTTTTAACTTAAAGAGTAAAAATAATAAAAAGAAAAATATAAGATATTAAAAAGTTATTTCAGTTTGATGAAAAAAAACCCTGCAGTTTCTCAAGTATTAAGGAAATTATGCTTTTTCACTTATCGTTTAATATATTAAGTTTAGATAGAAAAACAATTCTGTTGTCTTGTTTTAAATTAGTGGTAAAATCAATGAAGAAATAATACTAGACATCATCAAGAGAGGAGACTCTTGAAACTTCTTGAAAATACAATAAATTGAACAACTAAAATCCAACCAGGGAATCCCTAAGCAACACACAGCCTCAGCTGTGAGATCCACTCATCCCAAGGAAACATCTAAAAACCAGAGAAAGGGAGGCAAATGAGAAAGAATGAAAGAGAGCAAGCAGTGCAGAAACACACCATTGAGCGCGACGTGTAGACCAGCAGAGGAGACAGTGAGGTGGGGGCCTGGGAACATGGACTGAGGTACAGCACAACCTCAGGTGTGTTGGAGGCTGAGACCCAACCAGTGCAGAGGCACAGGCAGCAGGAATGTCAGGCAGATGGCCAGAGTGTGGTGCAGGTAGCAGGAGTGGGATGATGATGGAAGGAGTGGGGCATTGGTGGTTAGACCACAGTGTGGCCCTGAATGAGTTGGAACAGAAGCCAGAGTGCTATGTGGCCTTGGACTTGGACAGACTTTGGTGATTCCTCTTATTCTCTCCCAAGGCTGCCCTCACCTCCCCCAACTACACCTAGTGCCTACACATGGTTAGCTACAGTCAGAAAGACACCATTAACCTGTAACACAAAAGACCAGCACTTTTTTCAACAAATCTGACCCTCATCATTTTAGCTGAGACTGGCAGGGAACACAGGAAAACTGAAACACAGGCACAGCAGCTTGTACTTGCACTGGGATCTCAGAGGCATGGAATACCATCATCCACCATAAACTCCAAAAGAGGAGGCACACAGTGACCAAGGCAACTGGGTCAAAGAAGAGAAGCCCACCTTCTAGGAAGTCACCCACTGTGAGAAAACCATGTAACTAAGAGAAAACGGAAGATGCTTCAGTGACAACTCCTGGGAAGCCAAAGAAAGATCTCTTTGTATATATATCAGGGGGAAAGTCCTTATGTCCAAAAAGAGAAACATGCCAACAGCAATGAGTACCCTAGGGAACAAAGCTGCTCAGCAAGAAAATGAAAAATTACCAAAAAAGGAATTTGAAGATACAAAAATATATGTTATAAATGACACAAAGTGCTAACTGCAATTCTGAAAACACTCAAAGAGATCAAAGAAAGACAACTAAGTACAGAAAAATAGCTAAATATTCTCAGGAAGAAAATTTGCAAGCAAAAGGAATACTTAAAAAAAAATTGAAACTATAAAAAAGAACCAAATAAAAATTTTGGAGGTAATGCAATAAAATAAATAAAAAATGAATTTGCTAGCATGGAGTACAGGGCCAACCAGATGGAAAAAAGAATTAGTGAAATCAAAGATAGAAATATGGAAATATCACAGAGGAAAGAACTGAAAGATCTCTACAAGAACCATCACAGTCTATTCAAAAGAGCAACATACAAGTAAGAATAACGGGTATTCTGGAGGAAGAAGAGGACAGAAGGAACAAAGAGGATTTGCTAAAACAAATAGTAAATGAGAACTCCCCAAATCTATGGAATAAACTGGAACCTCAAATCCAAGAAGAAAACAGCACCCCTAGCTACTAGAATCCTAACATACATTATACGGAAGATATAAAAGTTCAAAGACAGAAAGAATCCTCAAGGCAGCCAGGAAAAAGAGCACCATAACCTATAAAGGAAAGTCCATCAGACTGTCACCAGATTTCTCACAAAAACTCTATAAGCCAGAAGGGAGTGAAATCAAGTATTCAAAATATTGAAGAAATTACAAGCCAAGAATCATCTACCTAACAAAGTTTCCTTTAGATTGAAGTACATACAAAAGCTGGGGAAATCTCTAGCACACGGTCAACATTTCAAGAAACATTAAAGGAGGCTATTGGACCAGAAACATAAAGTAAAAATAAATAGGAATAAACTGGGATGACAAATCATAAAACAGGAGGACATAAAGGTTTAAACTTCCAAAAAGAATGGAGATAAGAAACATCCTTAAGAAAAGGAACCACTGCATATATAACATTTTGTTTATATAAACTTCATGATAACCACTCAAAAAGAATTTAGAACTGAGACACATAAAAAAAGGGAAGAAACAAGAAAACATTATAAACACTATCAAACTAAAATAGTTGACAGAAAGAAAAAAAGCCAAGGAGAAATCAAGAAAAAGAACTACCAGAACACAATAGATAAAATGGCTATAGGAAAGTCTAACACATGAATCATCTCCCCAAATGTGCATAAATAGGGATAAGCTGGGAAAATAAAAACATCTAAGTGGAAGAAATAAAGGTATAAATTTCCAAAAGAGAGTAGAGATAAGAAGCAGGGGATGCTGGATGGTTCAGTGGTTGAGTGCTTGCCTTACAATCGTGGGGTCTGAACAGGCCCTTATGCTGAACTGAAGCTGGCTGGTTACTGCCAAGATGGTTTGAAAGTGAAGGTTCTGGCCTCCCACGCAGGAGGCCTCCAGTTTGGTTACTGCTCCTCATGGCCCCACGTCTACCTATGTGGAGTGAAAACATGTCACAATTAATGATGAGCAGCTATGGAAGCTGCTCTGGGCCCTCCCCAATTTCTCTCTCTCTTTCTCTCTCTTTTTCTCATCTTCTCTCAAACAATAGAGTAACTCTTTAAAAAAGAAAAAAAAAAGGAAGCACACTTAAGAAAAGGGACAGCTACATGTATGAAACATTCTTTTGCATAGATTTAATGGTAGCCACTCAAAAAAATAAAATAATAATAGAATTGAGACACATAACAAAAAAAAGAGGAAACAGAGGAAAATTTCCAAGTTGTACAGGTGATTTGGTTGGTTATCATATCTTTAACTCTGATTATGTTTTAAAAAAAACTTATTTTTAGGACAGTAATAAAATATGTGTATAGAAATTGTGTTTCTAGCTCACTATACTAAAAAAAGTAATAATAGTTATAATTTATTGAGTGTTTACTCTGCTTCAGGCACTACACCAAGTGTTTATTACATATTAATTTATGCCTAACAACAAGCTTATGATTTTGGTATTAAATTCTCCTTATTTTATAGATAAGATATATGAGACATAGAATTTAATATATTTTCTAATTTTATATTGCTTACCTTTGTAGTAACTGTCAAGGATAGGACTCACAGTCAGAAATATATCCCCAAAACGTGTATTCTGAACTACTCTGCTACCTACAACTAATATGTTAATCCCAAATTTCATAATTTGTCAAAATTAGAATTCCATTCTGAGGCCAGTTTTACTAAAGATGCTATAGTGGCCTTATACTAATTCAATGAACATGTATTAAAACACATTTTTAATTTTGTGTAGATACATGCAAGAGCCAAGCATAATAGTCGTGTAATTTATAAACTGATTTCTAATTTCTTTTTAATTTTTTACCAGGAAAATTTTCTAAAAATATGTATAATTTGAGTTTTCTTTGCTTAATCATAGCTAAAATTAAACTTTCTATTTATACTCAAAAATACCCTCTTTCTAGAGATTTTCTTTTTGTCAATACTATCAATCTTTCTGAAAATCAAGCTTGAAATCTTGTGGCCAATTCCCAGGGCTGGAGCAGTGAGAAGATAGGCCTTAAACTTAAGGATGCTATAGCTCTTCTTGAGAGACAGAGGGAAAAAGTGAAAATGCACAGACAGATAGAGATAACATTTAGGAATGTAAACAGAAGTTTAGGAAAATCATACTGCTAGTTTAATTAATTTCTTGATTTTTCTCTACAAATTTGGAACCTGCATATATACTGAGAAACAGAAGGATGAGTTTGAATTACTCTCTGTGGCCAGTGAAAATGCGTCTGGCCAAGGTCATGTAAAATGACCTTATAATAGTGCCAAGAGCCCAGCTGAGTGTTCTTTAATTCAGCCATGCTGAAAAGCTGCATTATTAGGAGCAGAGAAGACATTTGAATGGATTAATCCAAGGCTAAGGATTTGTACGGCAAAACAGCAGAAGAAAAAGGCGATAACAAGCCTGGTAATTGAAGGTGGTAACAATAAGTAACTAAAATTATGAACTACAAATTCTATGAACCATAGGTAAAAGTGTAATTAAAAAGTAGCGTTTGATAGAAAAGGGTCTGTGTGTCTAAACAGTATGAGATAAAAAGGTAGATAATGAGATTTGCTGTGATGGAAATCAGAGTTTGAAGATGCTACAGTTCAAGGTAACGACAAATTCTAAAGTATGGTCATAAGAGTTTGTGGCTGAAGTAAGTGTTTATCAAAAGGTTAGAAATATTTGACTCATAGGCATGTGTTGAATTGATCGCATGGATACTGATGTTGTTCAGGGTGGTGTCTGAACGTGCCATTGAGAGGATTTCTTTGAAGCAGACAATCAGTGTCTGAGAAGAAGTGGCCAGTTGGTTTTTATTTTTACAACAGACTTTTATCTGCATGGCAAAGCACACACAGGAGAAAAGTTTGGGGCATAAAAGCAGAAGAGTGATAGCCTAGTTTTCTAGAATGATATCAATGCCCACTTTCCCCTCATTTTACGCCGCTGAAGGAGACAGCAGCTTCACGACAGAAAGGTGGTGTCCTCATGTAAGAATCTACTTTCAGTTAAGACCAGGAATTAGCAGGAGCATTCTGTGAAATGACTACAGTTGTAGATTAAAAAGAAAGTTTCTTAAATATACATTTTAATATAAGTATAGCAGGTGTACAATTTATTAGTTATGTTAGTTTCAGGTGTACAATATAGTGATTTAATAGTTTTATACCATACAGTGCGATCACCCCTCTAATTCTAGTAATTATCTGTCACCATGTAAATTTAGCACATATTATTGACTATAATCTCCTATCCCCTTTTCACCTGTCCCTCTCACCTTCCTTTTGGTACCCATCCCCTTAGTCTCTTTCTTTGAGTCTGTTTTTATTTTGTTTGTTTGTTCTGTTTTCTTTTTAGATTCCACATATAAATGAAGCTATATGGTATTTGTCCTTCCCTGCCTGACTTATTTAACTTAACATAATAGAAAAAATTTCTAATGCACTGAGAATTTTAGCAAGTGCTATAGAGATTTTGCAAAAGAATTTTTGGAAAAGAGGTGTGAAACTTAGTGGTGATAAGTACTTGTGTGAATACCAGTCTAAATAGTCTTAAATTTTAGGTAGTGGAAAAATAAAAGTGAGGAGGTATACATTTTATCTCAAATGCTATTATATAATTTCATTTAACTCTTGAATTCTTGAAATAACTCTAGGATGTGTGAATTTATGGTGTTTACTGTGTTATTCACTCATTACTGATTCCCTAAATTCTTTTCTCCTATAATATCAGCAGTCAATCCTGTTCAGTCCTATCAAAACAAATGCATCAGGATAATTATAGAACATTTAGTCCACTTAGTTTTCTCTGGGCCTGGTCCTTGTTTTAACTTTTATTTCATGAGGGTATAGAGAAAATCTTTTAATACATTTGGAGTGACCCCACACTCTTCTTCTGTATCAGTCCCATGTGAAGAAATATCATAAAAATGAATTTAAGGAGAACTGGCCCCTCATGCAGGAATTGGATCCTTTCCAACATTTTATCATTAAAAAAAAAATTCAAGCATAAAAAAACAGTTAAAAAACTTTTAAAATGGACAGTTATTACTTATATCCCAAAATTAGCATTTTTATATAAATGATTTATATATCTATCCATCTATTCCATCTTCTATCCAATTACTAATCCATCTTATTTTGGGTATACTTCAAAGTAAATTGCAGACATCAGTAAATTTTACCCAAATCTCTCAGCATGTGTATAATTAACTAAAGCTTGTTGGTTCAGTGCTTTCTTTGGCTCATACTTAAAGCTATTTTTGAGCCAAAGACTCGTGTATGTGTGTGTTATGTGTATGTGTGTGCGTTGTGTGAGTATGTGTGTGCGTTGTGTGTGTATATGTATTTCAAAAATGCTTTATAGAAACCCAGCATTGTGCTAAATACTGTCCTTAGTGATATTATATGCACCACATGTATAAAACAACTTGAACTATCAATCCTAAAATTTAATCTGAACAATACATTTGGCTACTAAGTTTCCTGAAACATTTCTTCTTATGTTTTTGTATAGTGAAATTTCTTTTTTTTTAACTTATTAGATTTCTTGCAATGACATTAGTTAGCACAATTACATATATTCCAAGTAACATTTCTTTAAACTTATTTTTATTACTTTGCATAGGAGTTCATTTTTTAATCAAATTTTGTAATTAAAGAATACCTCATTTAAGCCTGAATTTCATCATGTGTTTTTGTTTCTGGTGGTATTTTCCTTTCAGGTTGTTTTATTCCCCATTGAATTAATAATACTTCAAGACAGAAGAACAAGTGATGGTAAGTGAAGACAGAAAGAGGGAATGAAAAGTAGCTGCAAATGAGGGGTCCTAAGACACGGCCTAATATTATATAGACTTATTCCTTATCCTGTGACAGAGGGTGATTTATTTTTTCAGATCAAGGTTGTCTTTAATTTCAAAATCTATGCTCTAATTAATCAATGTGTTACTGTTTTGAATAATTTATGTAGTAATACAATGGCATGGGGAGAGTAAACTGTTAAATCCCTTGTGTGCAGGGTAGACTGAGGAAGTCAAAAGGCCAAATTTCGTGAGCCAAATATGTTCAGATTATTTAACAGGTAGTTATGCAGTCACTGCATAGGATAAGCTCCAGCTGGTAAAGCCTGATGGTGCCCTGCAGGCACTCCTCTAACATTCTAGTGCTGGATGACAAAGAGAACAGGTTACACCTAGGAAACAGCAAGGCTGCAAGGTGGCAGGGAACAACTCTGAAGGCTCAGGGCAACCCGTTTATCAATAAATATGAGAGTATCTCAACATTTCAATAACTGGCCAACCTTTGCTAATGCATATTGCCTCAATGTCAGTTCTTCTCTTTAGATGAACATCAAAACACAATGCTTAGTAGTATAAACATACTTGCATCTAGGTTTGGGAGCATTGCCAAAGAGTTGTCTTTTATGTTTAGTTTTTTGCTGGACTTCTGCGTTTTTAAAATGTCATTGAACACTCTGCTTTGAGGGACAGAGCTATGTCCTCTAGAGCAGGAAATGTAAAATAGGAAGTTAGTGAAATTATCAAAGACTATTTTTTGAAATAAAGATAGATCAGTGAGGAGGGACAAAGTAATTAAAAGTTGAAAGGAAAATAGACAAGGAAAGGTCAGGTAATATTGCTATGACTGGTTATAACCTTAATATTTCCCACTACTAGCAATTAAAAATAATCAGCAGCTCATTAAAGAAAATAGAAGCCATAGAGAGCACCTCACAAAAACACAAGTCTACTGAAGCATTGCTGCCCTCTGAAAAGGAAAACGTCCATCTCTGCAGCTGCTATAGTGCTCACCCTGCAAGCAACCATCTGCACCAATTCCGTTCTGTTTCCTTCTACTGCCTTTTGGGAAGTAAATCCTTTGAATAGTATTGAACACATACACACAACTATCTATCTATCTATCTATCTATCTATCTATCTATCTATCTATCTATCTATCATCTATCTACATACACACACACACACACACACACAAAGATGTCTCAGTGTTTCTTGAAAAACTATTAAATTTGTCTAACCATGTATTTATTGGAGTTCAGGTGAGATCTGGAATACTAAAAACCAAACAAAGAAACCCAGTTATATGAGCAACAAAATAACACAAAAAAATAGCAAAAGTCCTCACCTAAGAAAATTCAGAATTGTTTAGCAAGTCAAACAAATATATTACATAATTATTCTAGTATGTATGTGTGTATGTATGCATGCATGTATCCATCTAGCTAGTTAGCAAACTATTTTACAGAAAAACAGGGAGGAAGAGAGAGAGAGAGAGAGGTTGATCAACTCCTGTGAGAGCATACTTTGCTTTGAGGGGAGCAGGCTTAGAAAGTATTAATGTGCAGAGGAAGAAGCCTCTTCTGACTCCCTTCATTTCTTTTGTCTCTCTGTCAATAGGCTGCAGCTCCACATTCCTATATACTCACTTATCTGCATTTTCTCTTTCAAAATTAATTACTTAGAGCCATTTAGTATGCTAGATTGTTCAGATAAGAAGTAATTTCAGAATTAATTTTAGAGGCCAAGTTACAAAATGATAGAGACAAACCAGTATGAAGTTGAGCTTCAGATGTAAAACTATTATATACTTTCATTTTTAAAGTTCTTCTAAGTGTCAACCACACAGGATAAAAAAACAGATATTACAAGCTGTCTCTCTTTGAGAGATGGAGAAAGAGTGCAGGGGTTTGATCAAAGAATTAGACAAGAAAGTTAATAAGCTATATAAGAGGAGTTTCACAGCAACCATCATTGCCTGAACTCTGATAAATTAAGAAATAGAACAAATGACAAATAATCTGGAGAACTAGGTGAGAGAGTATCTTAGTGATGAAAAATATACCTTTATTTGTTCCAAGTTTCCTCTTCCGCAGACATGTCAGAAATATGGGTAGAATGTCAGATGCCCTTTAACAACATTGTTCTAGGCAACCAATCACCAAAAGCTAGAATTGGCATGGGAGTTAAATCTCATTTGCACATTCTAGCCTGGGCAAAGACATATAGGTTAAGAGTAGCACATGTTAGTAAAGGTATTGGTCTATACCTTATATTAATGCTAATCTTGTTTTAAACATTTAT
>PVKE010044957.1:0-12802 GCA_004027555.1 Craseonycteris thonglongyai | reverse complement strand
TTGCGTGCGGTGACAAGTGTAACACATAAGTCAAAATGTATTGTCTGGGTGGGCGGAGATCACAGTGTCAGGCTGTCAGAATTCTAGGAATTTATGACCTTGGCAAATTCCCAGAATGCATTAAACTATTGCTAGAAAGTTCTGTCTTCTACAATCGCTTCAAAGTCCATGGTACACGGAATTCCACCCCAGACATTGCCAGTGATCGACGATCGACCAAAATTGGCCTCGTGATCAACCGGTAGACCGCGATCGACTTGTTGGCCACCCCTGCTGTAGATGACACATAGTAAATGACAAAAATTGCTCTTCCTCCACACAAAGATCTAAAAGGCTAAGAAAAGCAAAGGAGAGATCTGATGCCCTTGTTTACCATGATTTCCATCTATAGCTCTCATCATACTGGACCAGATTTACCTTCGAAATTTCACCCTCAAATTTTGCCTCATAGAAAACACTGTGGTTGATAAGGAAACTCCATGTTTTTCAAGGTAGATTGAGGTTCACTTGTTCTTCCATATGTTAATTAGTTTCATTTGAATAAAGACTGCAGTGGCTAAGTAATATAAAAAAACAAACAAACAAAAACTTAAAAGATTTAATTTATTACAAGACCTTCCCGATTAATATGCAAATGTTCAGGGTGACTCCCCCAACATGAGAATATACATATATTGAGATATCTTTTAGAACCTACTTGAGAATAGAGGCATATATTCACTAAAAATCACTTCAATGAGAAGTTCTGTGGAAAACACACTAAGGACATTTTTAGGACAGAGTCAAGTTTGGTGTCCCCTTGAGCCCTCAAGGGAAGAAAACTAAATGTGAGCAAATTGAGGTCTAAAATGTATAGAGAACTCCAGTAAAAAGTAGTATATGTAAAAGGCATAGAAAATTCTCCTGAATTTAATTAACAGCTTCTGCAAATTCTACTGAGTGTTCAATTCATGGGCTTGTTAATTTAATTAAAGGCTTAAATTCTTGGATAGATTATTGATTTATCCTAATAAAGTTTGTTGAGAATATAAAGCAATAAACTATATTTGAATTAATTTTTCAAAATTTGCTTTGGTGGCTAGATGCTGACTGTGAGTTTTCCAGTACCTTCTTTCAGATGTCTAACGGCACTAGTAAACTTGTTCATCTACAGAGGTAAAGTCAAGTGAGGTAATTTACCTATTTGTTGACTGCTTATGGTCACCAGGTGATGGGTCTGGAATTACTATTATTTTGCATATCAGCTTTTCTGTAGAAAACTCCCAAGTTTATACTTTCTCTCTTCTGACAAATTATTCCAAAACAATATGTTGATATAATACTATAGCAGGTGATTCTGCAACAAGTGTCATAGTTATTTGCTTTTCTAGTTGTGATTTGAGGTCTGTTCTATCTCCATCCTCTGTATGGATAATAAGAGGTTTCTCAACATTTAGAAGAGTTCCAGTAAAAATATTTTTCCCTACCTATAATGCAATAATGGCCAAGAGGAATTGGGGTAAACATTTTTTCTCTCTACTTTAATAAGTGTACATCCAAGTAGGGACATACATGTTCATGCTTAGGCATGCCGCAGGCTCAGCATCCATCTTTCCCCTGCTTTACCACTTTCAGACTGACAGCTAAATTACTGCACAGAAAAGGTTTCTGTGGGCTGTAACCATAATGCTACCACTGAAACTAGTCTGTTGGCTATAAGATGAACAGAGATTAAAGGGCAATTTTCGTTCATAGAGAAAGATGGAGTATAGGACAGGAGAGCTGGATCTGCATGGTTTTGAAAACAAGCTTAGCAAACTTGAGGACAAAATATAAGTAACCAGTCTGAGTTGTCAAGTGGCAGGCAGTTGCTAAAATCTTGAAAGAACCCTACATATGAATCTGACACTATGGTATATATATTTTTTTTTTGTGCCTGATGGTTAAGAACAGACGAGGTTTTAACCTATAAATGTAATTGAAATTAGAGCAACAGAAGAAGTCAATATTGTTTCAAAATGGAATGACCATATTATTTTCAGGAAAATGAACCTTGTTTGCTGAAGCATTATCAGACTACAAGACTGAAACTAAGATTGAGAAATGTGGGGAAAATCAAGCCCATATTTAGTCAACTATTTGGCAAATATGTACAAGCCACTGCACTCTCTCTCTATACATAAGACCTGCAACTTAAATGAAGCAGAGAGAAAACATCGAAATATCCTAGGTTATAAGTGTCAGGCTGGCAAGCATCATATTTACCTTGGTGTCTACTTCATTTCCAATTGTCACTAGTCCCTTAATATATACTTACTAAATCAATTATTGAATTAATTATTTTTCAAAGACTTTTTTTGTTTTGAGAGAAGGTGAGAGAGAAAGAGAAAGAGAGAGATGAAGAGAGAGAAGGGGGGAGGGCCCAGAACTGTCTCCATAGTTGTACATCGTTAGTTGTGACATGGTTTCATTCCACACAAGTACATGTGGGGCTGCACGGGGCAGAAACCAAACTGGAGGTCTCCTGCTTGGGAGACAAGAACCTTCACCTCATTCCTGGTCGTTATCAGTTATGCCGCAGTTCAGCATATGGGTCTGCATGGGCTGGGGGTTGGGATTAGCTCCCTAAACCTCATGGTTGCCAGGTAAGCACTCAACCTGTTGAGCTAGCCTAGCATCCCCATTAACTCTTTTATGTAAAGGAGGAAATAGTTATAGCTATAAGGAAGTTACAGATATGAATGGTGGGCTGCAAAGGGGGAAGCATTTATTTCCGGTTGGAAGGGTCAAAGATTACTTTAGAGAGATATGGCATATGATTTGGGCTTCAATATCTATAGACATTTGGAAGTTCAGGATGACACTGAGGGAGAACAAAGAACAGTAGGAACAAAAAAGTAGAGAATTGCTAGGGATTGACAGGATATAGCAGTGGTATTCTTAATTCTCAGTGGCAATTGTCCAGGCTAAAGGAAACATGCTCCTATCATTCTGATTGTCAGCATTTCATGAGAAAGCAAATGCTGTTTGTAGCTACCAATATAACTAAAAGTTAGGCCATATTTATGATTTGGCAAATGGTTGTAGACCAAGCTAATCTTTGTCAAAATATCTAAAAATCTGGGGAAAAATACCCAATTATTTTTTGTTAGAAGTTTCTAATTGTGATAAATTATAAACTGAAAGCACACATTTTAATTTGACTGCTGGGATTAGGTTAGAACTGGCATTAGCAATAGCAGTAATTTAATTCCTGATTCTATTCAATGCCTGGCATATTGCCTGGCACATAGTAGGTGTGTGAAAAATCTTTGTTGAATAAATAATTATCAGAAATCAAGGTTTTATGATGTGCTGAGGAATAGACTATTTTGTAGAATAAGGTTATCTTGTCCTCTCTAGTCTCACTCTCAATTTAAAACTCAAATATCTAAGTATTCCATGAATAAAAAGAAAGTCTAATTCATAAGGTAGCTGATGGGAGAAAAAAATCACATTTCCCCCTTCTACTCCATACACAGAAATCATGGTTTCTAACTTGTCAAGGTCAGTTACAGGCGTTCTTATTTTAGTCAGGCTACTTGTTTTCAATATCTACTATTCCCCTTTTATTTTCACTTACAGGAATTACACTCACATTATTTATTGCAAAGTGAATTACTGCATGGTCTTCCAAAGTACTTTGATAAAGTATACACAGAAAAGAGGTCTAAGGGTCAGATGAGTTTGGGAAATGCTTCCTACCCTGAACTTACGCTTGGAGGTTTATTTTGTTAAGTAACACATTTAAGGTTCTGAGAAACCCTGCAGTAAAGCAACCCAATTACCTCTTTAACTCACTGTTTTGCAAACTGTTATGACAAAGGAACCTACTGGTACTTTGAATGACTTTTACTGTCTTTCAGAACTAGTGCTCTGAGCACATCCTTGGAACAACATCTTAAGGTAAAGATAAAAAACTGATGAGATAAATGATATTTTAAACTTGAGTGATCACACACATGGAGAGAGAGAGGGGAGGGAAATGTCAGCACATTCTGGCCATACTGAGCCCCGCGTTTTCACCTAGCACCAGTCCAGCTACCCCTTCATTATGTGCATGCTTTCTTGGCTTCGTTATGGCTTTGGCATTCCCTTTATATTCCTCCAAGATCATTTCAGATACGCACATTATTTGCCTGGTTTCCCTAGATATTTGACTTCGGAATTCTTGTCCTGGAGCATCTTTAATTTCAGTTATCCCTAAACTCTTTAGGAGAAAGGAATGCCAGTGTTCAAATAATAAGAACAAGAAAGGTCAGTATAGTAGCTTTCCTTATTCATACAGGTACATTCCAAGATCCCCGGTGGATGCATAAAATCATGGAAAGCAGTGAATTTACATATATATATATATGTGTGTGTATATATATATATATATATATGTGTGTGTATATATATATATATACACATATATATATTTTTTTTTTATTTTTTTTATATCTTTTTTTATATTTATAGAGAGTAATTATTTTATCTTCAGTGCATATTTATTTCTATTTTACTTTTGACAGATATAGAGAGAGACAGAGACAGAGACAGCTAGAGAACCGAACTGTGGGAACTCTCCAGTTCAGCATGTGGGTCCTGCCTGGGCCGGAGCCGGGATTCGATCCTCGGTCCTCGTGGCCTCAAAGCGAGCGCTCAACCCGCTGAGCCGTCCCGGTTTTCCCCATATATATATATATAAAATATATATTTTCTACTCACATACTATAATAAAGTTTAATTTATAAATTAGACACAGTAAGAGATTAAGAATAATTGAATTTAATAAAACTAAAATAGAACAATTATAACAATGTACGGTAATAAAAGTTATGTGAATGTGGGTCTTTCTCTTTCTCTCAAAATATCTTATTGCACTGTACTCACCCTTCTTGTTGTGATGTGAAATGATACAATACCTACATGATGAGACATAGTGAGGTGAATGACTTAGGCATTGTGACTTAGCCCTAGGCCACTACTGACCTTCTGACAATATGTCAAAAGGAAGATCAAAACTAGCATGAATTTCTTTTTCCTTCTTTGCAATTGTAAGGATGGAAGATTTATTCTTACCATAGATCTTAATAAACTTAATAATATGACTTCTTCCTTATTAAGTTGAGAAGTTTTCAAGGAAAAGAAGAACCTTATAGATTCTCTTTGGCATATCCAGCTTGCCAGAATGACTATGCTTTGGGGTCATTGTAAAGTAAAATAAGGGTTACTTGAACATAAGCACTGTGACAGTGTGACAGTCAATCTGATAACAGAGAGGACTACTAAGTGACTAATGGGCAGGTGATGTACACAGAATAAATACACTAGATAAAAGAATGGGTCATGTCCCCATCAAGAAGAAGCAAAAACAATGAGAGATTTCATCGTGCTCCTCAAAATCCTATGCAATTTAAAACTTATAAATTGTTCAGTTCTGGAATTTTCCATTTAATATTTTGGACCATGGTTGACCATGGGAAACTGAAACTGCAGACAGCAAAACCACCAATAAGTGGGGACTTCTGTATAAGAGCAAACCATATTTTTATCCATTTCTGTGCCTACTACACTTCAAAGAAGCAATAAAAAGGTACCTATATTAGCATCTTGGCCTCCAAACAGTATTTGCCCACTTCTGTGCATTTGCAAAACCATAATCATCTTAAAATATTAACAAAATGGGAATCTTGGGATGTTATAAAACATTATCACTATGAAGTGGTACAAGTGTGTTTCCTGGAAATAGATCCTTACTTCTAAATGGGACCTTTCTTATATTTCAGATCTTTTTAGGCTCACAATCCAAAGACTACTTATTCTGCTGATTCATGGGACTCCAGATTGAACTCCATCATTTACTGACAAATAGCACTGGGTCTTCACAGCAAGAAAGCACTTGGCTGTCCTGAACAGTTCCTTATGTAAGGGTGACACTGAATTCTCTATCTTCAGGATCTAAGTGTAGTTTGATTAAACAATGCAATTAAGCTAAAAACCCTTTTAAAACTTTTTTCTTTGTTTCCCTGCTTAATGCAGTTTCAATGACTCTGTTTACTGTGCATATCAGTTTTTGTTTACTATGCATATCAGTTTCACTGACTCTGTTTACATGAACTTGGAAGAAATCTTTTCAACATTTGTATAAGACACACCTTATTCCCTGAACCCACTGGGAAATACCTTTTCAAATCAGTCAGGACAGGCTGGGCCACCTCCCTATTTCCTTTTGGCTGTGCGGGACATGGGCAGGTGGCGGCTGGACCAGAGTTCATCATGCTCCCAGAATGCTGGCATTTTGAATAAACTTACTTGTCTTTCTACCAGCCTTGTCTCTTGATATTGGGAGGTGGCAAGCAGCACCCGAATCTGGTAATACTTATGCCCCCTTCTTCAAAAATAACATGCTTACTCTTCTGAGGCATTAGGCTAAACCACCCTGTTGTGTGATTAAAAATATCTTAGTCACTGAAATAGCTTCTCTAAATTTTATAATTAAACATATTTTAGTTTGCAATATTGAGACACTAGGGGCATTGGGAAAGAGCAGAAACCACAAGAGACATTTGGCACATAACCATCACACAGCCTTCCACTAGGAAAAGACAAGAGAGAAATACTTTTTCAAGAGGATCCACACAACAAAGGTAACAGAGAGACCACTCTTTTTCTACTCAACTTGTATTCTCTAAATAATATATGTCACTCGTAGCATGATTGGCCTTTAAAACAATAGATTTCCAAATCATTTGAAACATCATATTGATGGTCCTCAAGTGTATTTGGGAAATTTTTTTTATTTTTGTTTTACCAAAATGTCCCATCATTTACTTTATTTATTCTTCACCACTTTTGGCTAAAAAGTGAATTTTTGGCAATGTCTTTCATACTATAAAGTCAAAGTTTCTTCTCTAAATATTTTTCTATTTGAAACTTTGACCTTTTTAAATCATGTCTAACATTAGAATTTAATAAGTCATTATTATTATTATCCCTCTAAGTCAACTGATTATTTTATCACCAAAAAGGATGTAATCTTGTGGTCTGAATGGAAAGCAAAATAAGTAAGGTTGCAAAGATGCTTCCTGTTTATATTTTCATCCTTTGGTATGAAGGGTGGGAAGCAGGAATGCCACACATACAAACCAACCACTCAGGTCAGGCAAGGCCTTTGGATTAGTAAGTGGTGGTTCAGGAGTGAAGGGAAAGGCATGGTGCTTGACTTTCTAGTGTGTTTTGCCTCAGTAACGTCTCAAATCAGTGTATCCAAAGTAGCACAATACAGATTTTTAATTTTATAGCTAAAAAAACTGTTTGTGACTACCAAATCCAGGAATATCTGTTTTGCCTGCTAATTACTGTAATCTATTTATTCTATAAATATTTATTGTCTCTTTTGGGCTGGCTAATTTTTCAGGTTCTACAGAAATAGCAGTGAAAGGATAAAAATTCTAGCTGGCATGGAGCTTACTTTTGAGTGGTCATAACCCTTACATTTCAGTGACTCCATTTTGCACTCATTTTTCAGTGGTATTGTCAATAGTAAATGTCAATTCAGCAGCCCAAGGCAAAGAAAGATCTTGAATGACATCTTTTTCATCTGTATATTAAATACTAAAACCCTCCAGTGTCTGCATTTTCCCAAACTACAGCCACAAGGCAATAGAGATCACAGTCCTAGTACACTGGTCATGTTAGCTCAGGAAATAGCATGGAGTCCATTTCATCTTGTTCTACAGATGGAACAACTCAGGACCACAAGGACTAAAACACAAAACCTGAGGATGTAAGTTCCATGGAAAAAAGACTTGCCTTGTATTTACCACACAGGACTGTTGTGAATGTGAAGCACTTAGAATTGTGCCTGGCAAATATGTTGTGCTATGTAAATACTAGCTACTATTATTATTAATTACTACTGTATTCTCTATCGTATATTTTAAGTATTAAAATTTTTATATAATTATATCACTATGTGAAAGATCTTTAATGGAGGGATACTGCTGTCTTCAGGTATCTGGAAGAATCTGGAGGGTTTTGTTTTGTTTGTTTTTTGGGGGGTGGGGGTTCTTGGTCTGATTATGTCACATAATTCAAACAGCATCTAGTATAGTCTTTGACAGCAATGGTTTCCAGTTAACTGTATTATATTAAATTAGAAATATTTCTTTAAGATTATTCAATTAAGACTTCAGACCAACATCTCTTACAGTCACTGTTATGGGTTAAATTGTTTCCTGATCCTTCAAAAACAAACAAAAAAAGGTATCTTGAAGTCCTAATCTCCAAATGTGACTTTATTTGAAACTAAAGTTATTGCAGATGTAATTATTTAAGTTGAGATCACTGCGGAGGAGGGTGGGGCCCTGATCCAATATGACTGGTGTCTTGTAAGAAGACAGCCGTGTGAAAACAGAGACACAAAGAACAGTGAGTGGTGGTCAAAGCCGAGATTGGAGTTATGTGGCTGCAAGGCACCAAGCACTGAAGATTGCCAGCAAGCAGGCAGAGGCTAGGAGAAGCCAAGAGAGCATTTGCCTCCATGTCTCAGCATGGAGCCTTGATTCTGACGACTTGATTCAGACCTCTGGCCTCCAGAACTGTGAGATGATAAAATTCTGTTGTTTTAAGCCACCTACTTTGTAAAACTTTGTTTTAGCAGCCCTAGGGAACTCTGGTCAAAACTGTCTCACAGAGTCATATCAGTAGTTGGGAGGCACAGGCTTCGAATACAGAGGCCATCCCACAAAGTCTTCCACTCCTTTTGTGACTCACCATTAATGTATGGAATACTGGCCTTTATGGGTTCAAAACACTTGCCTTTGCAAAGTCATGCTTCACCATTCATCTAACTTTCCCTTCTTAGACCTTTTCCCAAATATTCCAGACGTTCTTGAAATCTGCCAGATAAAATATTATGGCAGTGTATACAGAGGGAGCCTCAGGGGATAGATCTAGGGTGTCACAGAACAATCCCACTAGATTTAGAATACCCTCACCAGTTTAGATCCAGGCAGGTAGGCAGTGAGATGCAGGATTTGAGGCAGGCAGGCAGACTTCAGAAGCTAAGACCACTCTGGGATGTTTCCAGAGTTCTCTTGGTGCCCTAAAAACTCTCTTCAATATAAAATCATTCCTTGCTTGGGTGCAAAGATGCAGGAGATAAATTTGGTATGATATGTGCCAGTTAATTCAACAAAATGTCAAACTGTCTGGGAAAACCCATAGAAAAGGTTTACTTTCTGTGTCACCAGGGAACTAAGTAATAGGAAGAAAAGCTCATGAAAATGAGATTTTCTCTAAGTTCTGCCTACAGTGAATAAATCAATAGGATTTTTCTAGTCCCCTCAATACCACTGAGTTTGTCTCATAAGCAGGCAAGTATTTACAGACTCCAAAAAAATCTCACTCCAGCAGTCTTCTTTCTTTTCCCCTTCCCATTCCAACTGAATTGCTTGTTTTCCTTTATGTACCATTTCTTCCCTTCTTCCCTGTCCTTCTTATATTCTTTTCTTTGCATAGCTATAGAAGGAAAGATTTGAGTAACAACAGCTAAAAGCATCTTAGCTTCTAAAAGCTGTGAGTGTGGAAGACTTCAATTTTTTTTTTTTTTTAAGGAAGATTTAGTCTCCCTGCCCTGAACTGAGTTTAGGGTAATTGTGTATCTGCTTGAGGGCTGAATGCAATCTCTAGTCTTTTTCATAAAGTTTATGGCCCTGATGCCCCTTTAAAAATCTCATGTGGCTGACTGATAGGCTCATTTCTGATACTAACCATAAAGAATTGACCATCTTGAAGATAAGCTGCTCCTGCCCCGAGCATTACAGGAGGTAAAGGAGAACCGCCATTACAGATGAGGCCTCCATTATAGACGGTGTTTCTTGCCCCAATCAGATTCATCGGTCAGCAGCTCAGGCAGTGCTGTGTGCTGAGGGACTGCACCACAGGACATAGAAACTCAGCTGAGTCCTTTTAGTTAATAATCATTTAAGGATTAAAATAGCATCATGGACAAAATGAAGAAAGCAATAGCTAATTCCCCATTTCCTAATTTCTGTTCATTTTTTCTAGATGTCACTAACCAAAAGAGAAGTTGGCAAACTCATAGAATCTTCATCATTCCATCATCCAAACCTTTTTATTTAATCTTAAGTAGTTCTCAGATTTTACCTCTTTATTATGTGTTCTGAGTTTTCTTGTCAGTCTATTTTTTTCTCTTCAAGCTGCCTTTCAAATATCTTTTCCTGGGACAAGGTTAGTGATCAGTGAATTTCCCCTACTTCTGTATCTTGTTTGTTCTGGGTTGAAATGGCACATTAATTCTTAGAAAAAGGCAGACATGGGAAAGAGAAGGAGAGGAAATATAGTTAAGAAAGAGGGAGTGAGTAGATTGCAAGGGAAGGTACACACACCCAGAGGGAAGAAGAAAGAAGTTTATGAATGTTATTCTGCTGTTCTTAACTAAAGATTTAATTTCCTGAAGGAAGAATAGTTAGTTCATTCCTAGACAAAAAATTATGACATCTAGAGATGCTATAGAAAAACTGGTATTGTGTGACAGCCTATAAAATGCAAGTAGCCAGAAGAAAGTAGACTAGAAGGAAATGACAGTGGACATATAAGAGAAGAAGTAGGCTTATAAAAGAAGATTTATTCAAAATTCAAATATTTATTGAACACCTTTTATAGAATAAGTATGGTACTATGACAAGGGTTATCAGAGATAAGACATAGTCAACACACACAAGGAACCCATATTTAAAATAATGCAAACACCAGAGCTGTACATCAAATAATTATATAAAATGTTAAAATGTGATATAAGGCATTTAGAGACACTGCCAGTACCGTTGCGTCTACTTCTGTCTGATTTTTAAAATTACATCACGTCCTAAAACAACTCTCTTCAGTATCATCAATAACATGTATGGTGCTAAACCCAATGCGTATCTTTCAGACCTTATTATTAATGAGTAGCATTTGACCCAGTGGACAACTTACTCCAACTTGACATTCTCTTCTTCTGCCTACTACATACCGCATACTCTGGTTTCCCAATAACTTCTCCAATTATTTCTTTTCAGTTTCTTTTTGCAACCTCGTCTCCTCTTGTCACCATTACATGTTATTTTTTCTTAAAGGTTTGGTTCTGTGCTTACTTATTTTCTCCAACATCTGACTTCAACTTCCTTTAATACTCATACACCAAGAACATTCAAATTGTTTTCTCCAGGTAGACCTCTTTCTCTACAACCCATGTGGAATGCTTGCCTCTCCCAGCCGCTCATTCAGGGTTAACCACACTCTTGCTGGAGCATTTACTCAGTGAGTACATTTCTGTCTATACTGGTCATTAGGACCTTTGCACTATTCAGCTGTGTGTCTTCAGTGTTCAAGAGGGTGACTGGCATGTAGTAAGGGTACACCATTTGCTCAGCTCTTGACTGGAAATGGGAGTTATGTGTACAGGATCATTGCACATATGGGGGTGATGGGTCACTCTGCTTTGGTACAGTGAATAAATGAACAATCAGATAAGATAAGATAGTTAATTAATAGATGACAACCTCTTAATTATAAGAGGTTTAAATCAGACAAGGAAAAAGAAGTATACATGGGATTTAACATAAATGATTTGAATATTTTTTTGTGTTATCAGAATTTTCTACATTATATACCTACTACTTTTACTATTGGGGGTTTTAAAAATTTAAGTCCTTGGGGATGTTGGGATGGCTCAGTGGGTTAAGCGCTTGTATTGCAACCCTGGGGTCAGAGGATCAAGTACCGGCCCTGGTCCATGCAGACCCATATGCTGAGCTGGGGTGTGGCCCCCAATTCAGCTTGACAGGGCAAGCTTCCCATGTGTGAGGCCCCTGGTTCGGCCACCAGATCATGGGGGCATGCCTCCCATATGGGAGGCCCTTGCCCGGTTCCTGCCATGTGCGCCTGCCCCACACCACCTGTGTGGAGTGAAGATGTGTCCAAGACTGATGATGTACAACTATGGTGACTGCTCTGGGTTCTCTCTCTTCTCTCTGTCTCTCTTTGTCTCTGTCAAAAACAGTAGAATAAATCTTTTTAAAAAATTAAATTTCTTACACCAATAAATTCAACAATTAAACAAAATTAGAGTTCTTTTGATGTTTGATTTATGTATTGATAGGGTGAGAGAGAAAGATATGTACACACACACATACATTCACAGAACCAGGGTAGTAAAATAAGAAAGAGGAACGTGAGTTACTAGTAGTAGGAATTCTAGGAACTGGAATTCCAGAAGTTAGAACAGTTTTCTTCAATGGAGTATTTGCTCAAATTCTACAATAAACAGTTGCCCAAATTGCTATTGTTTCCAAGAGACTTTCAGGGAAGACTAGGGTAAAGAGAAATTATTTACTCACATGACGTGGCATTCCTGATTTTCAAGAATTAAGCACAGAAAAGTATTTGCAGACAATAAATTTCACAATAACACATGGTCTCCTGAATTATAACTCAGACTATGGTACAACCTTTACTGATAAGTACTAGACACTGACATCTTAGTCAACCAATTCAAGCCACTAAATAACTCCTTATGAAAATGAAAATTGAATATTACATTGGATAAATTGAAAACATATTTTATCAAAGACAATTTGTCTATTACATGACAGCCTTGGAAAGCAACAAGAAAATTATATATCTCATATTAAAATGAAAAGGCCTTAGCTTCTTTAGACACCACTATACCAAGGGAACCCTGAGTCATTCAAAAAAAACTGTTTACTCTGTAGGCAGACACTGTCTGATTTCT
>PVKE010044956.1:0-12929 GCA_004027555.1 Craseonycteris thonglongyai | reverse complement strand
AAGAGTTTGCTAAAAGATAGTGTACTATCTTAGAATTTTTGTAATAAAGAGGATCAGTTGGTAGGATCCTGATGCTTTTCACAAATTCTCTAACATTCAATAAAGTGAAAAATACAGAATATTTCAAGATAGATGATATAAATATATAAGTACAAACAGTTTCTAAATAAACATTCATAAACTATATGTACAATAAGATTATACTTTTGAAAAAAATATTAAGACCATAACATTTTTTGAGAAAAATAGTTGTATGAACAATGAAAGCATAAAGAATGTATTCAATGTATTTACATTTTAGACATGTATGTGTGTGTATATATATATATACATATATATACATATATATGTATATATATATATGCAAATATACATTTGAAAAATTGAATTAAAAAGAAGAAAACATAACACATGTAAATGAGTGTTTATAATGGGACATGGGCAATTATTGATTCTTTCATTATGTATTTTTGTGGCTTTTAATTTTTTATGTTTGCATAGTGGTAGGTTCATAGGAGTGTTTTTAAAACCCTGTTTACAGATCAGCAAATGCACAGCGATAAATACTACTAACCCCCATTATTGAATGATTGCTGTGTGCCAGGTAAATGACTAAGCATTTTGCAAAAACTCGTTGAATTTCCACAATTTAATTCCAAATCTGTCAAAATGTACTCTCTCTCTCAGAGACATTAGAGTGGGGGAAAGGAAACATACAGAAAGGTACAGAGAGAAGAATCCTAAATAAAAGCAATACTGTGGTAATGCAGATCACATGAAAATAATAAAATTATATATAACAAGCTGTAATCCCTTTATATAAAAATAGTTTAACACTTTATTTTAAATAACATTTTTAATCTAGTAGTTTTAGCTTCTTCTGGTGATGATTCCCAGCATTGTTCAAAAAAAGCTTTTGGTTTCTGGAGAGATTCTCTGATTTTAAATTTGTGCTAATTTTCTGTCCAAAGCTTAGGTTTCTACCCTCCTTTATTGTAACACTTTCTATTTTCCTACAGAGACAATCAGGTCTAAGTCTTTTTTTAATCTTCATTTTTGCCTTCTCCTTTTCCTCCTCTTCTTCTCCCTTCTTTGCCGTATGTTTTGAATGCGTGTTATGATGGTTTGGAGTTAAGAGAATGCAAGAAACATTTTGGATATACTATGAAAGCATTGTAAAATCTATGTCATCTTAGAGAAAATCTAAGCTACATCACTGTAGATGATGCCATATAAATATTTCTTTGATTTGTGGAACTTAGAAATAGATCTCGTATATGTTTGTTGGTTTGAGTATCACCTCATCATTTTTTTTTTAAATGGTTGAAAGTAACTATCTCATGGAACTAGGGGCATATCTCCTGCCTCAGACCCTCCAAATTCCTTTTACCTTTCAGTTATCTAAATATGTGTTAACCATTTGGCTCCATGAAAATGTCACTGTCTTGAATTCTTGATAGGCAGAGCTATTTTTGCTTACTGTGGAAAAGGGGAGCATTACTATGACAGAGGCTTAGTAGCATCTTAGAGTGGAAAGTAAAGAGTCTGTATATTTATCATATTTGGTGGTCTGGTTTAAATTGGATCTTTCAATCCAAGGGTTAGCTTGGTATTGGATAAGGGCCATGATGTATAATAATAGGTTAAGTTAGGAGAATGTAGGGAGTTAAGCACAAAGATTTTGGAGTATCTTGATGTATAAACGTTCATTGCTGTCTCTTGAAAAGTTGAACAGTTTTAAATATTATCAGGAGTTCGTTAAATTACCAATTAAATTAGCTTCACCCTGGTAAAGAGGTCTCTAAAATAGTAATGTCATATATAAGAGGATGGAATGGGAATTCATGGTAGTAGAGAGTGCCAATAATCATCCCATGAATTATAAGGTGCGAGTGTGGTGTGTGTGTGTGTGTGTCTGTGTGTATATATGGTTTGGGTTCTGAATGTGAACAGCTCATTCTGTATTTAAATTGACTTTTTCCTATTATTGAACATAAGCCCAATAAACAAATTATATAATTTAGAATAATATGAAAAAAAAGATGATTTGAGGAATAAAAATTATATTAATTATACATTCTAAGGTATATGTAATGTCAGAGATGTGAAAATTTATTGCACTTTTCATAGGCATCTTATAACTTTTGTGTTTAATTTTAGAGATTTATTTACAGTGCTGAAGTTAGGGAGTATATCAGCTATACAACATGCTTAAAGGATTAATTTCCAAAAATATATTGATCTTGTAATTGTTCACTAATTATTATTTATGTATGTGTGTGTAAGCCTATATACATATAGGTATACCACACACAAGTACCTATTCTGCAAGAGCCAGGAACATGAAGAAATATACAAGGGAATGTGATCTGGAAAATACATACTCCGAATATAAAATGTCATGTTCCTCCTCTGTGTTCTGTTATTTTGCTCTTTCGTAATACTTCTTTGCCACTGCTGTGATAGAGTGTGTTCCTACTCAGAACCACAGCCTTTCACTTTTTGCTGTTCAGAGGCTATTTAATTTTAATTGCTCCCCAAGCATAGGCCAATTCATGACGGCAAGAGCTGAGCAAGAATCCTTCACAGATCCTTTGAAGTTTGAAGAGCTGCTATTCACATTGCCTCAGGCTTCCATTTCCACATTTGTGTGAAAATGTAAGCAGCTGAATACCTCTGTCTTACATACCCAAAGTTACCATAACTGAAAATATCTTGTGCAGATTTAAAATGTTTTAACTATCCATATAAAGTTTAAAATAAGTACAGTAAACTGATATTGTGTGGCTATAGGTATTTAGAGTAGCATTAAAATAATTATGAAAGAGTACCAATACTTGAAATTATTAAGCCAAACAGAATATACCTGCACATTGAACATTTTATGTGTATGTATGTATGTATGACAGAGAGGGTATTAAAGAATTGTAAGTCATCTTTCACACTGGAGAATAAAATCAATAACAGTACCTTGTAACTTTGTACATTTGATATATGCAAAAGCATATTGAATAGCACTGATATTTTGTTTTTTAAAACAGCAATAACTTCTTAAATCATTTAATTCCATGGTTTTTGTTTAAAGCAAAAAAAAAAAAAATTGTGAATACATTTACCCAGATGTTTAAATGTAAAACTATATGTATACAACTTTCATCCTATATTTGTGGAAGATGAAAGATGAAAGAAAATCCAATCTGGGGTGTATTATAATTATAAATAATAATAAGAGTAATAATGATTATTATTATTTTCAAAATATGTTTTAAGTAATTCAACAGAGAAAATTTAGACCAGAAGGCATATTTGAGAAAATTCATTAGAGAGCTATCCTTCATTGATTGTTTCATAAGTGATCATTTTCTAGATACATGCAAAAAAATTTAATCTGGGCTACTCTCTTAAACCTTATTCAGAAATAAACTCAAAATGGATTAAAACTTACATTTAAAGCTGGAAACCATACAATTCTTAGAAGTAAACATTAGGTGGTAAATTACTTGACATCAGTCTGGGTTATATCTTTTTGGATATGTCCCTTTAAGCAATGGAAACAAAAGGAAAAATAAATATATGGAATATGATCAAATTAAAAAGCTTCTGAACAGCAAAGGAAACCCTAAGACTAACAAAATGGCAACTTACTGAGTAGAAAATATATATTCACAAATGATATAACCAATAATGGGTTGATACCTGAAATTTATTAAAAAGTCATACAACTTAATAAAAAAATAAACCATCTGATCAAAAAACAGATTTAAAAAATGGGCAGACATGAAAAGACATCTTTCCAAAGTGGAATATAGATGGCCAACAGACATATAAAAAGATGTTCAGCATCACTAGTTATCAGAGAAATGCAAATAAAAACCACAATGAATTTCATCTGATACCAGTAAGAATGGCTGTGATCAGAAAGTCAACAAATAACAACTATTGGTGAGCATGTGGAGAAGAAGGAACCCTGTGCACTATTGGTGGGACTGCAAATTGGTATAGTCACTATACAAAACAGTAAATGAGATTCCTTACAAAACTAAGCCTGTATATACCATATGACCCAGCAATTTTACTTCTGGGTTTTTCTCTGTTGAAAATGAAAACACTAATTTGAATAGATGTATGCACCCCTGTGTTCACTAAAGTGTTATTTACATTGTACAGAATATTGGAGCAACCTATGTGTCCATGAATAGATAAAGAAGATGTGATATACGAGGGCTATCTGAAATTATCCAGCCATATAACTATTCTCGTTATATTGACAATGGCTGGATTTCTCTGGACAGCATATATATATATATATATGAATATTATGCAGAAATAATGAAATCTTGCCATTTGTAACAACATGAAAAGAACTAGGAGGTATTATGCTAGGTAAATTAAAGTCAGACAGAGAAACGGAAGTGCCATGTGTTTTCACTTATACAAGGAATGTAATAAAAAAATAAAAAAACAAAAACGAACAAAAGACAGATGCTTACCAAAGGGAGGGGTGGGGAGATGGGTGAAAAAGGTGAAGGGAAATATAATCAATAAATATTGTGATGTTTGCAAGTTGACAGATGGCTACTACTGTTAGTGGGATGATCACATTATAAGGCATAAAAATGCCCATTCACTGTATTATATAAACAGTCCACATTCTTTTAACCGCTCTTCAGCTTGTGAACAGTTAGCTTATCTTCCTGTGTTTTTATTTATTTTTTCAATTAATGACATGCATGTCTCTTCATACATATTAGCAAGAATTCTGTAGATCATATAGCTAGGAGTGAAATTTGCAGGATATGTATATATATATATATATATATATATATATATATATCTTCAGTTTCAAAAGATGATACCATTTGTTTTCCAAAGTGTTACACTAACTTGTATCTAGTGCTTTAAATATTATAACTTCATAATCTAGTACATTTTAATTACAGCAAAAATCATTCTGCTTTGTTTATTTTTCAAAAGTGTCATAAATCATTATTTTGCATTCATTTTCCTACTTATATCTCAATATTTTTGTCAAGTTATTTTGATTTTTGAGTAGAATATCATTAAACTTTGCAACTAATCTTCCCATATGCTAAATGTAATACTTCATCATTTATCTAAATCTACTTTTATGACTACAAAGAATATTTCATAGTTCTCAGCAGGTTATTTCTAGATATTCCATTGTTTCATTGTTATTACATCTCCAGATTTTCTTTCTCGGTTGACACTTTATAAGGACATTTTTTGGGGTGAATCACTAAAATTATATCTCAGAATGTTGCACGTTTGCTGTTGTTTGTTTAGTTGTTTGTTGACTAACCCAATCTGAACACGTCCCCTTCAAGGCTAATGCTTCATTTTTTAAACATTTTCCACTAATCCTAACTTTGTGGTACTATCTCAAACGCAGACTCCACACAAGGACAGAAACATTGTGTTTCTTCGAATCATGCCTGAATTGTTTGGCAGTCCATGTGAGGGTCCAAACCTCACTCACTACGAGGTACACATTTAATCTGAAATGCAGTTGGGAACAATGCTTTTATTTCACCAGATCTTGATGGACCACAGGAGCTTGGGTGTTAGGTCAGAGAAGTTAGTCTTTGACCCCAAAACCTTGATGTCGTCTAGCACTCTGATGGTCACTTCAGGAGAGCTGAGGAACCCAAGTACATGCCCTTAGACAACCTCTGAACTTCTGAGGCCAGCAGCTGGAAAGATACTAGATTCCACCAATATCTCCCAAATATGCTGTGCCCTTTCGGTTTTGTGCATTTTCTTATTTGTAATAATTTCCGTGATTTATCACTTCAATATTTGCTTGAAAATATTGAAATTTTTGTTTTGTCTTGTTTTGTTTTTAACTCTTCTACTATTAAAAAAAAACCATGGGTCAAGTAAATTATTTTTTTCTCTCTGAAATTACACCTAAATCCTACATCTTGATACCTCTACCCTACTTATCCTACAATACAAATATATTAGCCTTAACTTCTGTCTTACTATCAGCGCTTTCTGACAGTTTTCCAATTGTCTCTTGTTTGGTCATTCCCAAATTTTCTTCAAATTTCTTTTATTCAAACTCAAATTCATTGTTTGAAGCAGAAAGCTATTATTTCCTAGGTTCTCATGAGAATAGAGATAATCAATAAAGTATATTTTCAAACTTCATCCCAAAGTCCCTAATAATCTACATTCAGTTTCATCTCGTAAAATAAATATTACATCTCTTCACCAAGAGCAATCCAATCACTAATGCTTTTGCTTCTCTTATCATTTCCCATCTACACCAATATGTAGCTTAATGTTCACCTCTCCCTATCTGTCAGTAATTTATCTATTATTCCAAAACGGAACCACTTAAAACAACAAACTTTTGTTATCTCACAATTTTTGTGGGTAAAAACTCCAATGTGACTTGACAAGGAGCCTCTTGCTCCGTCTCTTGTGGCCGTGCATCTGCAGGAGAGCTCTGGACTGAGTAAGGGCCTGCCCAGGAGCTCATGCTGCCTTCTGAGCTCTTGGTTCTGCTCTCAAAGCCAGTTTCCTTCCCTGTAAAAGGATGTACGGTATTTGTAGCTCAGGAGTTTTCACAGCCAGCTTTCCAACTTTAGAAACGTGAGGGTCCCAAATGACTCTTTTTTAGTTCAATCCAGTGATATTCCTCTGTGTGTGTGTGTGTGTGTGTGTGTGTGTGTATGTGTGTGTGTGTGTGTGCACATGTGTGTATGTGTTTAAAAATTTTGTGGGTGTTTTACAAATTTGGGGGGGTTTGCTTTATTAGACCACTCTCTTAGATATAAAATTATCTCTACTTTTGGCTTCTGTGAAGAAGGCTGAGGGGTAACCCCTTACACTTCATAGAGACCCTATTGTTTGATTTGGAAGATCTGTGTAGCACACCCTTAATCTCTTTAAAGCCCTTTTTATATGACTGAACAGAACTCTGAGGCACCACTTTTGATCTTTTTGAAGTCTTAATAAAAGATTTCACAGTCACACCTTCAGCATCAGCTTCATACCATATTTTCTTGTGAGTGCCGTGAATTTGATCTTTGCTGAAGCCTTTTCCTAAATTTAGCACCTAATTTTAACACTTTTTTTCAAACCGTCAAGTTTGGCTTATTTTTAAAGTAATTCTTTCCTCAAATTACTTTCTTCTTAGTTTACTCTAAATAGCAAGGATAAACAAGGCAGTATATTCAATAATGGGTTTTGAAATCTTCTTAGGTGGATCATCTATACATGGTCTGCTTTCTGTATAATTGCAGGAGACAAATATCTATTAATTTTCTCCCACTACATAATGATTATTATTATTTTTTTTTTTATTTTTTTTTTTTTTTAATATATTTTTATTTCTTTATTTATTTTTGACAGAGAGAGAGAGAGAGAGAGAGAGAGAGAGAGAGAGAGAGAGAGAGAGAGAGAGAGAGAGAGAGAGAGACCTGAACTGGGGAAGCTCCCAGTTCAGCATATGGTTCCGCACGGGCCGGGGCCGGGATTCGATCCTCGGTCCCCGGCGCTGCAAAGTGAGCGCTTAACCCACTGAGCCATCCCGGCTTCCCCTACATAATGATTATTGCCTTTCCTTGTGTTTTCTATATTTTCTTCACTCATTTATAAGCTCATCAAAGTCTCAACCTCTGTATACAGTGTGTATATGTGCTTTAAGCCTTTATAATCACTCTTTACAAGGTTTATTTTCTTGTTTCAATGCCACTTCTACACAGAGGTTAGAGGAACATCCTAATTCTAGGCATTAAAACTATTTTAGTTATCTGTTGCTGCATAAGAAATATCTCTGTTCTTACATCCTTAAAAAAACAAACGAACAAAACCTTTGTTACCTCATAGTTTCCAATGATCACAAATCTAGGTGCATCTCAGCAGGGTCATTCTGTTTCTGCTCTTTCAAGAGTCTGACGTTTTGATATCAGATGGAGCTGCAGGGACCGCAAGAGTTCTCTGGGCTAGAATCAGCTTCTAAGCTCAACTGCTGGACCAGCAGCTCATACAATGATAAGTGGATCCCCGTGAAGTGAAAGACCAAAGAAGCAGGACAGGGTACCTAAAATGGAAGCCACTGTCTTTTTGTAATATAAACTCATGCTTAACAGCCTATCACTTCAGCCAAATTCTGTTCACTAAGTGACCTTCAAGAAAGCCAGCTTCCACTCAAGAAGAGGGCATTATACAAGGGTTGGGATCTTGGGGGGACAATTTTACTAATTGCCTACTATACCCTACGAGGATTGGGATCTTGGGACAAGTTTACTAATTGCCTGCTATACCCTAACCACCATCTTATCTCTTTCTTTTTTGGAAACAAAAAAGATTTCTTTATTCTCTTTCTCATGTGCCAAACACTCAACCTTTTGTGATCTGTTGTCTTTTGATCTTATTATTTCACTAAAAGCGCCTGAATTGTGGAATAATAACTCTTTGCCAAATCCAGTGGGTCTTTTTAAGACTCTCTTTTAGTGAGAGAAAAAAATTGGTCTGATTAAGGTTCTAACCCATTACTCTTGCAATGAATTGTATGACATTATTTTAATCTCAATTTTCTATTAAAGGCTGTTTGTTCTTTGCTTCCTACGTTGCCCCTTCATCTAATATCTCTTTGAATGTTGATGTTCTCCAAATCAAGTTCTTCTTTCTATACATTTATTCAGAAATTTTTAATTTAATAGCTATCTCTTCTGATGTTTCTCAAACTTATTTTTTAATTCTATGCTCTGTACCAGTATTCAGACTTATATTTCTGATTCTATACCTACCCTATAATTGATCTATACTTGTGTGATGTACATAGATCAAATTTAACATATTTTAAACCAAATGTATGATTTTGGACTACCTATAACTTGTTCTTAATATAAATTTTGATTCAGAAGTTCTTGACGGAATCTGACATTGAGTACTTCTAACATACTCCCAGGTCATGCCAAGGCTGTTGCCATTTAGACCTCTCTCTGAGAATCAAGGTTTGAAACTACACTTGTTTCCTATCCTCAATAATAGTTTATCTTTCTGTAGCACTTGATCACTTAGGGGGCATCCTTTTATTTTTATATTTGCAAGCGAAAATCTGAGAGATTACACTAGAATTTTATTTTATTCTTATGCATTCTATAATGAGTCACAGTGTCTTATACATTAAATTCCTATAAATTAGTTGAATGTGGCCTCTGTTCTCCTTTCACAGTTATTACTATGTCTAGTAAAACCTCACCTGGATTATTACAGAAAACCCCTAGTCACTGTACCTGTCTTTTTCAAATACATCCTCGATTTTGCTGCAAGAATACTTTCTCTATATAATGTAAAACTTATTATTTGACTATTATTTGGCTTCAAGATTAATTTCAAAGTCAAATTTTAAATATGACATTTTATGATCTACATTTTGCCTACCTCCCAAGTCACTCTTCTCAGAAATTTATTTGACATAATCCGTCTTAATTTTCAGATTTTTCTTTCCCAATGGTACACTAAACAGATGTAAATCTCCTGAAAAATTATTATCAATTTCACAAGGTCAAGAGCAATGATAATTTTGGTTCATTAATCACACTTTCATTTTTCTCATGTATGTACAGTAAAATATATATTTTATAAATACCAGTAGAATTAAACATTTAGAGTAGGGATCTTATGGTTATTATTCACAATAAAACATTTAAGTCTTCAGTGTTTAGAATTATTGAAATGAGTCTCTATATTATATCCTCTCCTTTTAATGCCTTTACATGGATTGTATCACATGTGTCTATTTTATTTATTTATTTATTTTTCTTTCAAGATATATTACATTATGATGCATAATTGTTTGGCCACCTGCTGCAATGTGGCTCACATTATAAAGATATTTGGTCATTAGTCCATACAGTTATTTCACGCATGAGAATTATCATTTTTAATTTGGCAACAGTGAACTAACACCCCAGCATGTGTTCAAAACTACCACCTCCAAAGAGCAATAAACAGAGTTGACTAAGTTGATTAAGATAATAAAACTATCAGAACTGCTTTAGGGCTAACAGAAATGCTGACATCAACTCACACTGTTTATAATTGCTTCTGTTTTTTTCTATTTTTCTTAAGGACCATAATACAAGCAACGTATTCAGGTTATAAATCAAAAAGTACATGAAATAATAACATATGAAAAGAAATCACTTACTTAAAGTTTAATTATCAAAATATTTCAATGTAAAATGTACCATAAGATATTGAGCTAAATATATTCAAATAGTAGGCATTCAGTCTTCATGTTCAGAATACCACAACTATTAGGAATGGAAACGCAACTGCAAAAAAATATATACAATTTATGAGAATACAGTTTGCCTCTGTGCTTCAAAAACTGTCTAAAACTGCACTTTATTGATAGCATGTTATAGTACAGAGCAAAGTGGGAAGTTTGTTATTAGTATTATAAAATGGGCTATATAAGCAGTCAAGCTACTCAGTTCAATAGGGAAATTAGCACGTCTCATTACAATTATGTTTAACAGTTAATATAGCTTTGATCGGCTATTGCTTTTTATTATATTTGCAAACTTCACTTATTTGTTTATTATTTTTATTCTTGATAAATTGTTAATATAACACACAAAATTAGAAGCTTAATAACTATAAAAATTGGGTAAAATATTATACTCCATATACAACTTAAATTTATTAGAAATTCATTAATTTTTGTACTTTGTAAATGAAAATAATTCTATAATTAACGTAACAGTAACAATATTCAAATTAAAAGAAGCAACCAGTATACATTTTATAGAAATTTTCAGTCAAAAAGCAAAGCATGATAATTTTATTAACTGGAAATATGGCATAGTTTGCAAAGGACTATACTAGAATAATTTGCTTTATTTGGTCTTCATTTTAATATACAGTTCTCAATACTGAATATAAAATAAAATCACCTGAGAAGTAATTCCTTTTTTTACCTTTAGAGATATAATTGACAAACAGAAATTGTATATATTTTAGGTATACAACTTGATGTCTTTTTTTTAAGATTAATTTTATTGTTTGAGAGAAGGTGTGTGTCTGTGTGAGAAAGAGAGAGTGAGAGAGAAGAGGGGAGAGCCCATAGCAGTCTCCATAGTTGTACATCATTAGTTGTGACATCACTTCACTCCACACAGGTGAATGTGGGGTCACATGTGGTGGGACCCAAACTGGGAACCTCCCATGTGGGGCACAAGAACCTTCACTGTCATGCCATCCCAGAGGTTACCAATTGCGTTGAAGTTTAGCACATGGATTTGCATGGGCTGGCGTAGGGAGTCAGTCCCAGGATATGGTGGTTTCAAGTACTAGAACTTCCATTTTAAGAACAGGGTGATTGCAAAATATTTGTGCTTTCTGATTTGCAAATTTGGAAGCAGATAGAGTGTTTGATATATTACTGGTGCTGATTCTTCTTATTATTTTTAGTTGAACATAATGCAAAATTTGGGGAAGTTGAGGATTGCATTAAATATAAATTAATTTATTGTGAAAGTTCCTTTAACGTAAGTAATATAATTAGTTTATGTTTGCCCAGGTATATCCATAATTGGGATGAAAGAATATTTTTTAAAGCTATGAACTGGAAAGAAAAACAGATGTAACTAAGGTAGAAAACATGTGATTTTAAAACAGAATAAGAAAATAAACTCATCTATCCAAAGATATGAAGTATACATTACGTTATAACAAATTTTAACATAAGATATTTTTTAGTGTTGCAATGTATCAGCCTGGTATTATTACCCTACCCCCACTGACTGAACAAACAACAAAAAAGCATACTATTGGGTGTATTTTTGAATACATAAATAGCAAATGTGTTAATTTAGCTCCATAATTCCTTCTCCTTTTTCACAAGTTAGTCTGATTTAGTCACTAAACTGAAGTTGTCATCTCAATGTTTTTCCCCTTATGATTAAAGCCCATTATATTGAAGATAGGATGTACAGTTCTCCTTTAAAGCCACCATGGCCTGCCTGCCTGCCTGCCTGCCTGCTTTCTTTCTTTCTTCCTTTCTTTCTTTCTTCCTTCCTTTCTTTCTTTCTTTCTTTCTTTCTTTCTTTCTTTCTTTCTTTCTTTCTTTCTTTCTTTTTCTTTTTTTCTATGTATTTTATTGTTTTTGACAGAGAGACAGAAAGAAGAGGGAGGGCCCAGAACAGTCTCCATATATGTGCGCCATCAGTTTTCCACATAGTTTCATTCCACACAGGTGGCCAGGGGGCCTCCTTCATGGAAGACATGCTCCTATGGGCTGGGGACTGAACCAGGGGCCTCCCTCATGAGAAACTCACCCCAGTGAGGACTAAACTGGGGTACAGACCCTGGTGCTGCAAAGTGAGCACTTAACCCACTGAGCCATCCCAGTATCCCCCACCATGACCCTACATTGAGTAGGTATTTAGGTCACATGATACAGGCAAAGGGTCCTTCTCAAGTTTTTGTTGGGTACATGTGGTGACAAGCCCAATTTTATTCAGCTGCTGGAATATGAAACACTTTTCAAATGCATGAACCCTGGGAGCAGAACATCATTCCTCCCCACCCCCAATGTCTTTTGTATATTTTTTTCTTATTATAACAATTCAATCTCCCAAATACAAATCATTTTTTCTGGTTATGGATTCATTGCTAAAAATTTCCAAACTGATGGTGGAAGAAAAACAATTAAGATGTAAAATTGCACACTTGGAGGATAGAAAATATGACATTCGTAGTCTTAAATGTCTCATCACACATTTGAATAGCTCTTGGACTTTTAAAAATGTCTGGCAAGAGACATATTGACATAAATATTTCCAATTTATATAAATATCAGCCTCCTAATATTTCTAAGCATTACTTTATTGATCTTGCCTCTATTCTTGAGATTCTTTGGTGAAATCTTTTTAAACACTGCAACA
>PVKE010044955.1:0-12801 GCA_004027555.1 Craseonycteris thonglongyai | reverse complement strand
CTTTTCTTTTCATGAAGGCACAACACCGTATTTAAAGAAATGATTACCCTGACAATTACCCTGGAGGTTTCTGGGTCATGAAAAACATGTTTACATGAACTATTGTTCCTCCAACTGCCTCTTCCCTGTCTCTTTTACAGGCTGGAGGATTCCTCATGAACTATTTAACCACTTTTGTGGATACCCTATCTAAAGTCCCTAAGGCCCTCTTTCTTGGTGAAAAAGCCACCAGCCCTTTGTCACACATCTGCCGTTTCTGACACACACACACACCAATCCCCTGCCACTTTGGGGCTAGCTACCTGGATCCAAATCCCATTTCTGCCTCATATTGCCTCCTATCAGCTCTGTGGCTTAGGAAATTACTTAACTTCTATGAACCTCAGTTTTCTCCCCACAAAATGGGATTATTACAATACCTACCTCATAGGTGAGGATTAAGTGAGATTGTGCATGTATTATAGAGTGCTTAAAACTGCTAAGCATGCAATATCTTTTAGCTATATTTACTGTAGGGCACTAAAAAAATCTGATGTGTCTTCTTGAATGTTCAGAAGCTCTTTGTGTTTCTGAAGATTCCTTTCCTTGTTCCCCATTTCAAGCATCATTCTCCAAACTTGAATCCTCACCCCTCCTTTGTCTAACCTCTTGCCTTAAAAGAGCCTATCAAATATCCTTAAACTGAGGGCAATCCGATATAAAATAAAGAATCCAGGCACTGTACCAGGAATCCAGTTTCAAATTCCCCCCATCACAGTGTGCCAAACATTCATACTATAGTGTACATTTTCCACCTCACCCCAGTGTCTTACCTGTCAAATGATATTAATTAACTCTACCCCTCAGGGCTTTGATGCAGAACACATACAGAAGGATAGGAATATAAATTGAAACAATATTTTAGAAAACAGTTTGGTATTATCCAGTAAAGTTGAAGATAATTAAACTCTATGAGGCAGTCATTCTACTCCTGGATATGTTGCAAGAAAAATCAGGTGCACATACAATTAAGTTCACGAACTTGCCGTTGTGCCCTCATGTTGGCAGCATTGTACAAACAACTTGGTGAAGTTTCATAACCTTGGTATATCTGTCTCACAGCTGTGTTCTTGTCGACATGTGGCAGTGTCTTGCTGAATGGCATTCATTATTGTTGTTGCATATTTCTGTGTGCCATTGTGAGAATGTTGGAGCTTGAATTAGAGCAACAAACAAAAATTAAATTTCTTGTTAAACTTGACAAGAGTGTAGGTGAAATCAGGGATGTGTTAGTCCAAGTTTATGGGGATAATACCATGAAGAAAATGACAGTGTACAAATGGATTAAATGTTATCTAAGGGGAGAAAAAGCATCACTGATGAACAAAAGTCATGGCAGCCAATAACAAGCAGAACTGATAAAAACATTGCAAAAATGTATCAAATTGTACATCAAAATCATTGGCTGACTGTGAGAATTATAGTAGACCAAGTAAATACCAATAAAGAAACAAGAAAATCTTAACTAAAAATCTTAGCATTAGAAAGGTGTGTGCAAAAATAGTTCCGAAGGAGCTCACCAATGAACAAAAGCAAAGGAGAGTCAAAGTTTGCCAAGACCTTTTGGAAAAGTAGGATGATGTTTTGCATCGTTATCACTGGTGATGAAACATGGGTGTGTCAATACCACCCTGAAACAAAGCATCAAAGTGCACAATGGAAGTCAGCCAATTCTCCATGACCAAAAAAGTTCCATCAGTTCAAATCAAGAGTCTAAATGATGTTGCTAGCCTTTTTTGATATCAGAGGGATTGTTCATTATGAATTTGTACCAACCAGACAAACAGTCAACTCATTTGACTATTTGGAAGTGCTGAAAAGGCTGTATGATAACGTCAGATTAAAATGACCTGAACTTTTTGCCAACAACTCATGGCTCTTGCATCATGACAAGGCACCAGCTCACACAGCAGTATCTGTGAGCAAGTTTTTAGCCAGTAAACAAATAACTGTATTGGAACACCCTCCCTATTCACCTGATCTGGCCCCCAATGATTTGTTTCTTTACCCAAAGATAAAGGGAATATTGAAAGGAAGACATTTTGATGACATTCAGGACATCAAGGGGGATACCACAATGGACAGCTCTGATGGCCATTCCAGAAAAAGTTCCAAAATTGCTTTGAAGGGTGGACTAGATGCTGCCATCAATGTATAGCTTCCCAAGGGGAGTACTTCGAAGGTGATCATAATGATATTCAGCAATGAGGTATGTAGCACTTCTTCTAAGATGAGTTCACGAACCTAATTGTCAAACCTCATATGCCACAGTACATGTGCCAGCAGGATCATAGCTGAATCTTTCATAATTTTTCAAAAGTAACCTAAATAACACATCAATTGTAGAAAAACTGTGACATATGCACAGAATACTATACAGCAATGAAAATGAATGAAGCACAGCTACAAACAACATAGATGAATTTTGGAAACATAATATTGAGTGAAAGAAGCCAGACATAAAATAACATAAACATGTTAATTCCACTCAAAAACCAATATGACCAAACTATTGTTTGGGAATGAATGTATAGATATAATGCTATAAAGAATAGCAAATAAGTAGTTATTCCAAAATGTAAGAGAGTGGGCCCTGTGTTGAGGATGGGAGAAGCCTATGACTAGAGAGGATCGTATGGGGGCTTCTAGGTGCTGAAAATCTTATTTTATTTTTTTATTTAGATGTTGAGTACATGAATTTTTATTATAAATTGTTAAACTATATGTGTATATGATATATTTCTCAAATACAAAATAAATAAGGTCAACAACACCAAGAAAGAATGTATGAAAAGTAACTAGTGTCTGAGAAGAGCATCTATACCAAAATGATAGCTATAACAATTTCAGTGAATCCTCAGAACTAACTTAACAGCAGGGTTGCTCTCTGGTCCAGATGAAATCACATCTGTGTTGAACGTTTTCTTTGGCTATCTTACCAGACCCTCAATCCTTCAGCCAAGTTCAAAATTAAATAATCATACCCTTGCTTACACTAGCTGTCAGTCAGCTTTTGTCTCTCTGTGTCATGTCTTGTACCCCAATCTCTCCGTCTGTCACATTTGGCATTATCTTTGACCCAGTCAATTCTCTTCCCCAGCTGGTGACTCCCCAAAGGGCTTCATCTCTCCATTCCTACTCTCCTGGTATATACTCTCAAACTGGATGGCCCAAGTGTCTTTCTCTCCCTATTCCTCCCAGAGTAGGCCTTTCACCTAGTCCTGGTCCACCGGCTTAACAGTCAAACCTCTAGGGTTTATTTTTTAGTATGTTAGCAATTGCCCTTCTCACCCTCCAGTTTGTAGTTTTTTATTAGACAGGCTTTTTTAAACATCTTCACTTAAATCACCAATTAAATGTTTGATGGCCCAGAACCAAGGACTGAACTGTGGAGATGATCTACATCTGCCCAGAGTTCAGAAATTCATTGAGGGGAGAGGTTGAGGATGGCCATCTCGTCCTGGGGTAGAAGAGAGGTAGGTCATATTCTTCAGAGGTGGGAAGGTGGTGTTTAAAAAATACAGGACATCAAAACTAAATTCCTCTGTGGAAGGATACAGAGGAGTAACCATAGATTGAAGAACCTGGTAGTTGCTCTTCTATTCTTAAAAGAGGCTCACCCATTCCAACCCATATTTGGTCAACTTCTGAGGGGTTCAGTTTGAACAGAACAAAGGGCCTTTAGCGTCCTGAACGTTGCAAGGCTCTTGGGCTCAGACACCTACTTGTTTTGAAGCCTCCAGGCTGGATGACAGAGACTTTAACTCCCCACTTGGAAAGTTCTTGTCTCATGACTGCTGAAAACATGGTTAAAGCCGCCTTGGATGAGCCATAGGCCGCCAGCTTCACCATGGGGGCCCCTCCTAGGGAAATAATGGAAGAAAAAATATCAGGTCTGGTGTTTTCAATTGTTCATCCACTAAGTATTTAAACAGCACCAATCACATGCCAAGAACAGTGATGACTAAAGCATTGAAAACCAATCTAAGTGATTCATTTGAACTTTGAACTCTGACATTGGGTTATTTGCTACATATTTCTGAATATGTGCTTTCATGGTGATGCACTACTGCCTTATGGATGATATGACAGGTGGCAAAAATATATCATATCCCACGTTATCCATCTAAACAGAAAACGTGCTTTAAACCAAACATTTCAGACACATTTGTCTTTTGTATTATGTTGAACCCTGGGAAGTTGCCAATATTAGACCATTTTTGACCTACAAAATGGCATTTCTGTAGGATTCAACCTCATAGATCCAACCTTACTGCTAATGTTTTATATTAGTGTTTATGATTGATTCCTGGTGACATAAAATAAGATATCTGTAGGTGCCCAAGGCTCACTGGCCAAGGGCCGCAGGGTCTCAGGGTATTATCCCCTCCTGACCTTATGCACCTCTTCATTGTCTGTCCAGTTAGATTCTCTAATTTTTACCTTTCTTCCATTCAGGTTAAAATCCTACTGCCAGAAGCCAGCAAGGCGAAAGGTTGCCAGGAACTTGCTCAGTTCATTTCTACTTCAGCAGGGAAATCTTGACTTCTAAAACAGAGAACTTCGCTACTGGGGCACTGGAGAACTGGTAAGGCATGCAGAATCCTGGGAGTATGTGTGGGTTATAACTTTGATAATTAATACCTATATAGTGTACTGATGTTATTCCAAGGAGATTATGTCTTGGAAATTCACATACTCAATCCATTAGCTGACATTAAATGAAGCCAGAATAGCTTGGATACCCAGAGAGATGAATATGCACTTAGTGTTTTTTTATTTTGTTGTTGTTGTTTTGTTTTGTTTTGTTTTTAATTCCAGGTCTGTTGTACTCAGTGAGCAGAATAGAATCACCTTGGGAACAATATTTTTTAAAAACACCAATGTGCAGGCCCTACCCTAAACCAATAAAATAAAAAAGCTGTGACAGTGGAACCTGAAGATCAGTATTTAAATAAGTCTCTGCAAATGATTTTAATGTGGGAACAGTGTTCTGGCTCCATGGTTCTCAGACTTTGGTGAGTATAAGAATCACCTTTCCAGCACAAAGTTTCAAATGTGACACTGTGTAGGGCACAGTGTGAAGCACACTGAGGTCCAGAGTCCTTTGAGGAGAGAGCCTGGGTTTTCGTAGTGTTATCACATTACACAGGTGAATCTGATTACCACCTCACCCACCGCACAAAGTTTGAGAACTTCTATTGTAACTGTTTTAGAACCATAGTTTTCAAACTTGGCAGCTTATTGGAATTTTCTGGAGAGCTTAAAAAAAAAACAAAATCAATTCCTTCTCCTCCCCCAATATGATTTCATTGGTTTGGGGTTTCCACGTATTTCTGTCCTCTGGACATGTGAATTCTAGTATAGTTTAGGATTAAAACAAACAAACAAAAATGTCTCTATCTTGCCTGTAAAAGAGTCACATGATCTAAGAAGTTGGATAGTGACCTGGCAGCTCTGTTTTACCCTTGACCTAAGTCTTATAGATGTGGGAGGTAAGTTTTGTTGTGTTTCAGGAGACTTTCTAATGCTGTGCTAGAAGAAGGGTTTTGGGTGAGTGTGTGTGTGTGGGGGGGGGGGGCTGTACAGGCATTTTTTTCTAGCATGAGTTCACAATCTAATTGTCAGACCTGGTAAGATCAACAATAAACATACAATTGGACTAATCTTAACCCAGCCCTGCATGAGCATGTCCAACTTTCTTGTTCAGCCCGCAAAGAATGCAGCAAGCCTCGTCTTGCAGATGGGCACTGCACAACCTTGTGGGGAAAGGTCAGCTCACCTGCCAAGCTGCTAATATTCACCAGCCTCCCCTTGGATTTCCTAAGAAGAGGCAAAAATGTCTTTGTGACTTCCACAGCCCCAAAGAAGTTCACGGCCATGCATCGTTTGTAGTCGGTCATGGGAATGAGCTCACTATCAGCAGGTAAGCCAAGGATCCCAGCATTGTTGACCACAGCCCACAGTCCTGAGAACAGAAAGGAACACCTTTAAGGTTGGGTAAGACTAGAGAGAAGAAGGATTTTTTTTTTAACACTTTAAGTTCTGGAGTTAAAAGGGCCCCTTTGAGATGTATGATCTAGGCAGATCATTTAAAATCTCTAACCTCAGTCATGAATACCTATAGCCACCTACTTTGAGGAGTTATGTGGGGAGTAAATTTGTGAAATATTAAGCAATGTTGTTTGTTTGTTTTGTTGTTTGGAGGTTTTTTGTTTGTTTGTTTGTTTGTTTGTTTTGCCTCAAAGCCCTTTCCTACATCCAGGCAGCTAAGATATTTGCTATGTCTGGAGAGCAATGACACATTCCCCTCAAGTGGAAGGGTAATAAGGGTCTACCTCATGTTTCTCCCTCTAAGGAGAATATAAAGATCATATACCATTAATATTTTTAGGGCAATGCAAGATGGCATAAGAGCCTGCCTTCACTTTTCCTTAGACTATAAGAATTTCTAGTCCAGGGAAACAGGAAAACGGGAGCACAGGGCCAAGAACTAAGAAGATTGCGGAGTCCTGATATCCTTGATCTGAATCACCAGGAGGGCTTGTACAAATACAGATTATTGGGCCCCTGGCCAGAGAATCTGATTTAGGATGTCTGGGGTAGTGCCTGAGAATCTGCTTTCCTAACAAATTCCCAGGTGGCCTGAACTACACTTGGAAAACTACTGTCCACAAATAGTTTTCAACCCAGAATTACCTGGGGAGTCTTTTTAAAACCCCAATGCCCAAGCTATATCACAACCAATTAGATCAGGAACTCTGGGGTGAATGAGAGAAGGGACCTCACCATGAGTAGTTTTTATACTTCCCCAGATGATTCCAATGTACAAGCAAGCTTAGGAACCATTACCCTAGATTGTAGGAAAGAGGTAACACAGAAACTCCAGGTGTTCTGGGGGGCAAGAGATCTGAAGCACTGTTAGGTGACCTGGATCCTCTTTATCTGGGCAAAACAGAAGTGACAGGACCTGTATGTTTAGCTAGACAAACTTGAAGCAGATTCTCTGGGTTCCCCAAGCCTCTGCCTGATTTAGAACAGTGGTTCTCAAGGTATGGTCCAGAACCAGCAGCATTCTCCTCAACTGGAAACTTGTTAGGAATGCCATTTCTGAACCCCCATTTCAGACTTGCTAGATCAGAAACTGGTCATCAAAAACTGTTGAAGTTCAGCACCTCATACAACCTGCCCTCTAGGCAACCCTCACACACACTCAAGTGTGAGAACCTGTGGTATGTGCAGGAGAGGAATGAGCCTCAGTGCTGACAGAGACATGGAAATGGCAGGAGACACCAGCCCTAACAATGCCTTTCTGATGTCATTAAGGAAAAAGATAGCAGCCAACCTATGCGAGGACTGGGTGGAGCACTGAATATCTCTACAGGGGTCAGCATACAATGCTGACGGTCCAAGACGAAATCTCCCATCCCCAGAAACTTAGATGCTACCCTGGAGAAGTGAGATAAAGCTCAAAGTCACAGAAATGGGTTTTACACATGACAGAAAGATGGCTCAAAATAGAAACTGAGTTCAATTATAGAAAATAAAGTTATGTTGCTCGTACACCTGAGTTGGTGATCTGACCTTGACACACAATAATGATGGGGAGCATCCAGGGAGAGGGGTGCCGGGCACATAGTAAGAACTCCACAGCTATTATGAAGATGGTGATGGGTATAGAGGATGCCTCTCCAAGTGAGGGTTTTAATTCAGTCACCCTGATACACACTTGTAACCGGTCTGCATGCAGATGGCAGCTTGAGAATGTTGACAGGGCTCAGCAAATATTTTCTATAAAAGGCCATATAGTACATATTTTAGCAATGCAGGTCCTAATGTCTCTGAACTCTGTCATTATTGTGTGAGAGCAACCAGGCCATCTGTAAGTAAATGGGCATGACTGTGCTCCAGTAAAACTTGACATATGGACATTGACATTTGACTGCCATATAATTTACATGTGTCAAAAGAAATCCTTCTTCTGATTTTTTTTAACCATTTAAAAATGTAAAAAACATCCTTAGCTCACAGTCTATACAAAAACAGGAGGCAGAGCTATATAATAGTCTTGAAATAACAAAGTTAAAGAGATTGCCAGGGGTTATGGATGAGAACATGGCTCTTAAAAAGGCAGAATGAGAAAGCCTGATGGTGACAAAAGAGTTCTGTATCTTGATTGTTGTGATTTTTGCACAAAACTATATATGCTATAAGATGCAGAGCCATGCACACACATGCATGTACAGATGGTGAAATCTGAATAAATTCTGTAGATTTTATCAATGCCAACTTCCTGGTTTTGCTATTGTACTATAGTTATGTAAGATGTTAATATTGGGGGAGGCTGGGCAAAAAGTGTACAGGATCTTACTGTATATTTCTTTGCAATTTCCTGTGAATCTACAATTATTTCAAAGTAAAATGTTAAAAAAAAAAAAAGCAAGCAAGGCCAGAGTTGGCCAATTTCTGCCACAGAATTCTAAGCTGAATCCAGACATGCCTGAAGCCAACTGGTCTTTTCAATCATATGCGCAAAGACATTCCCTCTACACTTTAGCAGTTTTCCATTGGGTTGTGTCACCTGAAAAAATCCTGATGGAAAGATGGTTCTGGTTCTCAAGGAACCTAGTGGTGCGGGGTGGGAAATGAACAGATATTTATAATATTGCAGTAATATGGGTGTGTTCAAGGTACAAGTGAGTGTCCAAAAGAGAAAGTGAATGATGTAACCTGGATTACCAGGAAGATCATGAAAGAAATGTTATGTTTGAGCCAAGTCTTCTATTGGAGTAGACTCTGCAGATAGATGAAGACAAGAGTCTTAAAGAAAGGGAGGCAAGAAGGAAATTTTGGCAGGAGGAGGCGCAAGAAGGAAATTTTGGCAGGAGGAGGCTGGATATACAAAGATATGAGCTAGTACATTCTATTCTGGAAACCATTCAGAATTTAGAGTGGACCAGCAGGTATTGCGGATTAAGGGTTTGGCAGGGGCCATTATCCTGAAAAGCCTTCAAATCCTTGTTAAGGTATTTAAATTTTATTTGGTGGTGGATAGAGAACCACTGAACCATTTAATGTGACAAAGCAAAACACCTACCACAGGCCTGGCTCATGGGAGGAACCCAAGACATGGAGGTTGTTAGGAGAGGGAAGACATTGTAAAAATGTGCACATTATAAAGACTACTCTCCATTTGGAAAGTAATGGGGAAGGTAAAGCCTAGATACAAGGAAGTCACTGTGGGAGCCCGGATGGGAGATGAAGGCCTGCTCTAAGCCGTTGCTACCTGGAAATGGTAGGAAGGGGCTGAGATGATAAATATCTGGGAAGTAGAATTGACAGGGCTCAGAACCGAAAGAATGCATAGATCCAGGGTAGTTGCAAGTCTAAGTGACCCCCAGGTTACCTGCTTGAATGACTGATCAGGTGACAGTGCCAAAACCTGAGCTATGGGGTTCAGAAAAGTAAACTAATTTGCAGAGTGGTAGCAGAAGAAAATGAAATAAAATTCGTTTTTGACAAATCGAGGTGGGAAGTCTGATAACCATATATACTTATAAAATAGTTTCAGATGTTGAGAAGAGGGGTAGTTTGTTAATACATATTTGGAAGTTATTTAAATCACAGTTGCTTAAATCTCAGTGTTTGTCAATTCTGGCAGAATACGAGCATTGCTAAGGGAGCTTTAAAATGTACTGACTCCTAGGACCCCCAAATAGGATCTTCTTTTCAGCTGACATTCTCAGCAAAAGGAGAGCAGCAGTACCGGCCTCTTTGTTGAAGAATCAGCTGAGTTATTTTATGTCCATACTGATATCATTGGTTGGGGTGGGGGGGGTGCCCAGGATGGGTGGATATAGCACAGGTCTGTAACCTGTGCAGTCACACAGGGTCCAATGCTTCAGAAGGGCCTCATACTTGGTTGAATTCTCTGCTGGCACCATCTTAAAATCTTAATTTTTTTTTTTTATTTTGCACAGCCATTCCCCCTGCCCCCAAAACTTAGGTAGCCCATTCTGTGCCCAAGCATGAGTGTTTTCAAACTCTCCCCGGGTAAGAGTTCCTGTTATGGGGAGCGAACAGTATAGCTCAAAAAAGAAAGAATAGAAAGTTTGGGGATGGAGCCCTCAGTAGCATTCGCATTTATGGGTGCGGGTGGAGGGTGGTAGAAGAGGTTCATACAGGAGAAGCAGACAGAATGATCTGAGAACTAGAACAATAGGTGGCTGGGGACCCCAAAGCCAAGGTAGGGCTGGGTGATTGCCACCTTTATACACTAAACACTGCAGAGAAGTAAAGAGCTAGGCATTTAGGATAATACTGATTAGGTCACTCAGACCTAATCTAGTCTAGAGAGACATGGTGAGAGCCACTGTTGGATTCAAGGTGAAGAAGTTAAAACAGAGTAGCAGGATTCCAAAGAGCTTGACGATGAAGGAAGGGGAAGAGAAAAGACAGTAGCTAAGGGAGGACAGTGATTACTAAGCTTCTTCTTTTTTTTTTTTTAAGTCTAATACATGTTAATATAGGTGGAAAGAAAGAAATGAGATGGGGTGGAAGGTGATAGATGAAATAAAGAATTCTGTAAGTTCTGTGAGGATGGATCATGCTAAGCTGACCAGACATCCCAATTTAAATGGGAGAGAAAACAACGGTACTGTCTCATTTCAAATGGTATGTTTTGTCAGCCTACTGACACCTTGAATTTAGCCCAGTGACACTAGACTGACCACACATACCATTTGAAAAAGGACAGTACCCTTGTTTTCTGTCCCATTTAAAATGGGACGTCTGGTCAGCATTATCTGATGCATGCCTGACTCACTCCTAACATCTTCATGTCTACAAGAGGCCTCAGCATGTGACAGGGGCTCAGGACCCATGTTGGACATTTGCAAAGAAATGGAAGGCAATCAAGGGCACGGGGGTCTGAAGGCAGTACCTCTGTCCTGCACCTTTTCCACCACTTCGCGGTAGGCTTCTTTTATCTGTTGTGGGTCGGTGACATCTAGCTGGAGCACAGAGAGGCGCTTGGAGCAAGTTCTTTGCAATTCCTCTGCTCCTGATCCCTTTTCATTCAGAACCCCGGCGAACACTGTGAAGCCCAGTTGGTCCAGATACCTGGACAAGGCATGGCCGATCCCAGAATCGCTACCTGCGAGGCGTCAAGGCAACACAAAGTGGGTTCAAACCAAGAGGACAGGAGAAATTAATTAGGAAACACTGCATGCTATTTATGATAGTCCACATTCTCTAGAAAGAGTGGGTCTTGAGGAAGTTTCTCTATTTGCTAAGTGGGGAATGGGCAGACAAGCCAAAACAGACAAGTTTCTCTGTATAGAAAAGGGGAGGCATGCCAGGATGGCTCAGCAGCTTACGCGCTTGCCTTGCAGCTGCAGGGTCCAAGGATTGAGTCCCGACCTGGCCCATGAGAACCCATATGCTGAATTGTGGCATGCTTCCCATGTGAGAGGCCCCCAGTTCAGTTCCCACCCAGGGCATGCTTTCCATGTGGTTTCTGCCCTACACGTCCCCACATCCATCTGTGGAATGAAACTATATTGAACCTATGTCAAAACTGTACACCTGTGGAGACTGCTCTGGGCCATCCCCCATCTTTCTCTCTCTCTCTCTCTCTCTCTCTCTCTCCATAAAATAAATCTTTTTTTTTTTTAAGGGGAAAGATGAAGAAGGATTTGGGTTGAAGCCATACTTGGAAGGAGAAACACTAATGGGAGAATGGGCCAGGAGTAACTGGTGGCCAAAGAATTTAAGAGGGAATAAAATCTCTCCTTACTAAATCTGGATTTGTTTTTTATTTGACAGTAAATTAATAAAGCCAAAGTTTACAGGAGGCCATCTGTTTGTGCCTACTTTTGAGGAGGTGTAGCATAAAGGTCTGAGTGTGAGCCTTGCCCCACCATCTCTCCTGTGCAACCCAAGTTAGGTTATTTAACCTCTCTGTGCCTCAACTTCCTCATCTATAAAATGAATTTAATAATGGTACCTACATCAGTTAATACTGGTGACATGTGTCAGTAGTGCCTGTCCCAAGTAACTATGCCTTTAAAAAAATAAATAAAACTATGCCATCCTTTTTGATTTCCTAGTCTTTACATGCACAATATCGGCAGATAGGGAGTTTGCCTCTATTGACAGTTGCTAACATCTTGGTTAAGACTCAGACTGTCTGATTCTGCCTCTTCCATGTATGAGCTCTGGGAAATAATACATATAATCATTTGGAAACTCCACTTCATCTGGGAAGTGAAGTTATAACAGTATCTCCCTCCTAGGCTGACCTGGGAGGTCAACAAGACAGGATGTTTTGCACAAGGCCCGGCATGTCAAACATGGCTGTTATCAAATATCATGGTGGCTCTAACTCAGGCATCATTTCTGATTGACGTTAGAGATCAGGCTGTGCTAGCCCTGGTGTCATAAAGCTGTGAATCTGTACAGGGGTCAAAGAACCTTGGGAATGTATGTGGCCAAGGTGCCACTCCCTGCCAAGATAAGATTACCCTTGTGCACTCCAGAAACCCAAAGACAAGGCTGAGGCCTTCATGGAAAGTATTTTATCAGACTTACCCAATAATAGCCTCTGAAAATAATCATACCTAGTACAAATTGAATGCTCACCAAGTGTTGGCCAACCTCACATACATTAATTTATCAAATCCTTCAAACCACCCTGGGAAGGAAGTCATTTTACTATTGAGAAGAAAACTAATACAAAGACACAGAGACCTATGGACACAC
>PVKE010044954.1:0-12813 GCA_004027555.1 Craseonycteris thonglongyai | reverse complement strand
AAAGTTACAAAGACACAGAGACCTATGGACACACCCAATAACTTGGTGATTGCCTGAGGGAAGGGGAGGAAGGGGAGGGAGAGAGGGAGGGGCGGCGGGAGAGGGCACCAGCATTATGGACACACTCAATGGTTTGGTGTTTACCTGGAGAGGAGGGAGGAGGGGGGAGGGGGGAGGGAGAGTTGTGTGGGGAGGGGGGAGTGGGCACCAGATATATTGGGTTGGAGGGGGACCTGATTCTGGGAGCTGGGCACATTATGTGATGCATGGGTGATGTGATGTGGAGTTGTACATTGGGAAACTGTCTGATTGTTACCAACCAATGTCACCTCATTAAATTTAACAACAAAATATAATAATATTAAAAAAAAATAAATAAAATAAATAAATAGCCACACACACACACACACACACACACACACACACACACACACACACAAAAGAGATGCTGTTAATAACAGAGGCAAAAGGAGTCCCGTCGAGACCACACCCTCGTTCTTGCCTGGGAGACACAATTTCTTTCCACCGTTCCAGGCTCCTATAGGAGCAGGACCCCCCTCCCCGACAAATTGTTAATATCTCAATAAATTATGCTGCCACATTTGTTTACTCAAAAAAAAAGAAAAAAAAAGAAGACTCTAAGCTTCCAGAAGGCTGTTATCTTGCACTGTTGTAACTACAACTATAACTACAAATGACTGGATCTCTCACACTGCCCAATACATTTCTTTTCATTGAGTAGTTCCTATCTGAGTGTGTATTTGGTCAGCTCTCCAGTGCACTTTACAAACATGCTGACACCTTTTCTCTGAGGTTTGTCTACATGTTGCTGTACCAGGGGGGTCTTCCCGTTCCTGGATTCTGTGTAATTCTCTTCTCCCTGTCCTTCATTACTCTACTCTCTCTCATTAGGGAATAATAGCCACTGTTCTATTTTTAGTATGAATTTAAAGTCTAAAGCAACTGGTATTTTTTATGTGTTCACCGAGTTTCCCACAAACTGCATTCATTCCTTTATGATTTTTGACACACGCTATACTGTTCCGATCTCCCTGATTCCATTTCCCCCAAGAGACAGCTCACTGGGTCCTTCTGTCAGGTGAGGATTCTGTGGAACTCAAAGCTGAAATACACTTTGTAAGCCAAAGAGGGAAGAGACGACCAGTTGGTGATATGATATAAAAACCGAACAGGCCGAACTCCCACCAGTCTTGCCTGCCTTAAGGAAGCTGTCCTGCTTGGTAACAAACGCTATGGAGATCTGCATCAATCAGCTTTGATAATGGCATTTATATTTGCATAAACAGTACCAGGGATTGTTTAGCAGATTTTCACTTAATGGCCACTGGGTGTCCTCATTTACAAAGTAAATAAGGAATATTTAGTGTGAGTCACCAGAGAGAATAAAAGACGCTAGTTTTCTTTTTGGCCTTTCACATACTGAGGATAAATTTATTGCTGAACTCACAACCAGGTCACATATTAGTACTGATTAAAAACCTTCAGGTCAAACTGTTAAAGTTTATAACCAAAAGTAACTTCACCAGGTTCCAGACATGAATTTACGAGGCTGTTTCCTCAACAGAGGGGACTGTGATCCAGCTATTAGAATGAGCCCCTATTCGTCTGAAAATTGGCATGGGATTTTGACTATCTGCAGAGAGAGCCAGGAGAGTGGAACAGAGAAGGTCTTAATTTATACTTGAAATAAAAGAGAATACCACATATCTCCCTGGGATATTTGTTAGATTCTGTTTTCATCTCAACTTTTCTGAAAACCAATTAAAAGTAATAAAGAGAAAGGTAAAATATGTCCTTTAGCTGGAAACCCTGAAATAATGTGAAAACCAGTATGATGAGCTGGGTCATTATAATGATAATCATTTCATATTGAAAGACAAAGAATGAAGTTATTGTAGTGTGGAGCAGTTATCCCACTTGTAAGATGAACATGCTGGTGCTTCACAGGGATGTTGTAGGACAAATAAGATAGAACAAGGAGGCACATAAGGCTCCTAGGAAGGGAAACTGTACATGGGACAGATTTAAGATACTACTGATGTTCTCCCTGTGGTTGTGGGACTTGCCCCTGATAGCAAACAGGAGTCAAGGACAGAGCTCATGTGGCCAACACGTATTTACCAATTCAGCCACTCCAAGGCAACCACCCGAGCTCCTTAAAGTGACTTTTGCCGGCGTAGGATTGTCACTGCTTCTAAATTCATGCTACATATATCTTTGAAGAGATTCTCTCCTTGCACAGCCAAAAGGATGTCCACCTCCCACTGTGTAAACTTCTCAAACTTAACATCCAGAACCACTTGCTGCATCTGTAACAATACTTGCCTTCAAATGTCACGGTTAACCGACTAGCTAACCTTTCTTCAAAAGCTAAGCTAACTTCACTGGGATACTTTTTTTCCACTAGTGTACATCCACCACTTACTTAAGTGTTCTCTGGGATGTCATTTCAGGATATAAATGATCAATATGATTCTGTGCCATATCCAGAAATTTATATTGATAACATCAGGGAAACTATAGGGAGCTCCATGAGCTATTCCCAGCTGTTCTGAGATGCTGTCTGGTCTTCACAGTTTTGCCTGTTTTGAAAAGTACACCCACTCATGCCTCTAGTACAGCTGCCTGTGACATTTAATCAACTGTTTGAATCTGCAAAAACACAACAGCCAGGTCACCTCCACCCTGAGATTCTACTAACGGATCACAACGTGCTCAGTGTATGGAGCCGTGTCTCATTTCTTGTAAAGGTCCTTAAATTCCAGGGGTTTAGAGCATTTCTTGACTCTTGAATTAGATTCATTTTTGCACTTCCAAAACCCCAAAGACACGTATCTGCAGGGCCCTCCTGATTGTGTTTCCCCCCAAGCTTTTCCTCCTCTCAGCTTCCTCGGCTTGCTCCTTTCAGTTCACGTTTACAACTTCTTGAAACTCAGTGGCCGAACACCACACAGCACAGAGGCCTTATCAGATGTGCCGGCGCCTGGTGTGGCCTAAGACACACTGGCGTTTTTGTTCTCCACGCACAGGACTGATGCTCTGAAACCTGGACTCCAACACAAAGAAGATCGTTAGCTCCTTTTAAGTGTTTCTTTCTTCCCTCCCGGCCTCCTCTTACCCACCCCAATACTTCCTCAGCCCTGTGCGCTGGCAGCAGATGGCAACCGTATTCCAAGGCTGAGTGTGTGCAGAGTCGTGCCATGGAGGACAGAGTCAGCTTTAAAGTTAGCATTCCATTCAAGTAGGGTGGCAGAGACTTCTGGAGGAGTGAACTCATCTCTCATTCATTTAATCCTCTATTCATGCAGCCAGGGACTTGTTTTTCCTACACATCCTTCCCCAGTCTGGCCAGCTGGGGGAGGGTGGGCGTGAAGAACTCTCTTCAGGGCCCTTCCAGCAGGAGAGCCTGAGCGCCTGTGCCAAGCTCTGCCTGCTGCCGGTCGTAACATGCCATTCCCAGGACAGAAGTTTCAGAGCACTGTGTGGGAGCGGCTTTTTCAAGAACCGTCTCTTTGCTAGACTGGCAGTCACATGCTGTGTCCCCTAGAGTAGACCAAGATGAGACCCCGGAAAAGGGTGAAATAAGAAGGCGGGTGTGGGGTCGCAGAAAACTGTGCAGGATGGTTTGGTAATGGAAGGTGGGCGTGGGGAAACCTGTCGTTTGTGTTGTTTCAAGGTTTGCTGCAGCTTTCGCCTAATCATCTGTTTGAGCATCTTGAAAATAAGTATCTATTTTCATGATATCTATCAAAAACACACACCAGATTATACTACGAAGTTGACCTTCACCTTGCCATATTGCTACTAGAATCAAAACATGTAACAGTCTACATCCAACAGAAAGCCGTTCTGTTTTCCCAGCATAAAAACCAGAGGGTATCTGGGACGTACTTTGTTTCGTAGGTCTGATGAATGAAAAACAAAACAAACAAAAAAAAACAGTGCCTATACTATTACAAATGTATGAAATGCTCTCAGATATACTACATTTGTACTTTTTGCTCACCTCTCTCTGCCTCACTCACTCATTCACTCCTTCAACACCTTTTTGCTGAACACCTACTATGGCTAAGTACTCTGCTAGGTGCTAAGGGCCCAGCAGTGAACAAGATAGACAGTATTTCTGCCCTTACAAATTCTTCCTCCTGGCTAAAGTAAGCATTGAATAATTTAACCACTCGAATATTATTTGAGGAACAGGAATAATTCATCTTACTTAGTATTTCTTCTGAATCTTTCTCAAACATATTTCTTGATGCTCCAAACTCTAACTAAGAAGTTCTGTCTTAAAACTCTCTGTTTCTATTGTTACATTCATTCTTTTCTTGGCTACAGTGCTGACAGTTCAGACAGCAACTGCTACCTTTGTGTGTGAGTGAGTGAGTGAGTGAGTGAGTGTGTGTGTGTGTGTGTGTGTGTGTGTGTGTGTGTGTGTCGGGGGGGGGGCTGTAATCCTGAGGATTGAGGATCTTTGCTTTTCCAGCTACATATATATTTTCTCTGTAAATATTGTACCATCTAATTTGTGTCTTTGGATTCTGCTGATTAGCCATCAACATATGATTTAAGGAATACTACATATGAGATGCAGAAATCATGACTCAGTAAGTTGTTACTTTAAAGCTCTGACTTGGGATTTATATAGACTTGCACACAATCTAGTTTAGCATTTGATCTGCAACTATTACTAGGAGACTTGTGGCTCCAGTTTTGTGCCCAAGTGTCTCTGGAATCCTATACTCAGCATCAAAAGTGCTCAGGAGTTAAGAGAAGCGAATGATTGCTATGCATTGCCAAAACCTGCGTGGGCACCACGGGGTGAGACAGGCTCACGAGGTACAATGAGTCAGCAAGTCTTACTGAATTTCTTAAGACTATGTATTTTTTTCAACTACTGCAAATGGCTTCAGCATGGAAGAAGGTAAGTGCGCTGGGTGATTGCGAGCGGTCCTCTTCTGTAGTAAAACACATTTACTCTCCTAATTTTACCTTTCTTTCAATTATTGCAAGTGCTCTGAAGCCACCAGGCAGACAGTCTTTAAAAACAGATAAAAGATGCATTTCTTTAGTTGCAAGTACATCTCTTTGGAAAGAGTTCTCTGAGGTGGTACAGCCGTTTGCCCATTCTACGGTCCTTATGCTTTGGTCTCTGTGGGTACCAGGGCTGGAAGGCGGCTCCAGTAACAGGACACCTGAGGGCGCATGCAGGCCACACAGGCTCTTCAATGTATTCTGAGGTGAGACAGACACAAATCCATTCTCTATAGTTTGAAAATCTCTCATTGTTGATTACACCCTTGAGGACAAAATGGAATTTAATAGGTTAATACTATAATATAAATAAAGCTCTAAGCCTTTCCTAAGAAAACCTTCTGAAAGGTTTTTGGAACTTTTCTGAGACACAGTTTCTTATCAATAAAATGGGGTGTTGTGTAAGAACGATACAATATGTTTGACACAGACAGATGCTTAGTGAATATTAGTCCTCTTCCAATTTTAGAAAATAAAAAAGATAAATGGGGGGATGCTGGGATAGCTCAGCTGGTTGAGCAACTGCAAGGTCCAAGGATGAAATCCTGGCTCCGGCTGTGCAAACCCATATGCTGAATAGCAGCACAACTGGTAACTAGTGAGCCCTGTGGTGAAGGTTCTCACCTCCCAGGCAGGAGGCCCCAAGTTTGGTTCCCGCCCCATGAGGCCCCACATCCACCTATGTGGAATGAAACTATGTCACAACTAATGTCGTACAACTATGGAGACTGCTCTGGGCCCTCCCCGTTTCTCTCTCTCTCTTACCTTCTCTCAAACAATAAAATAAGTCTTAAAAACAAAACAAAACGAAACAAAACCAAAAGACAAAAAGGGGAATAAAATAAGGCAAAAATGTAATGCAGAGCTGCCCAGGCCTGTATACCCAGGCCTGAGGCTGAGAGGGCAGTGAAAGGGCACTGGCTTTGTCCTGATGTGAGGACGGTGACGGTTCCCCACGGGCTCAGACTCAGGGCACTTGTCTCAGCCGTCGGCAGGGGGCCGTCCAGGCGGCTGCCACAACCTTCATTTATGCGGCATCAATTTCAGTACATATTACGTAATAATTTTAAATGCTTATCCGACATCTGATGCTCATATTCACTCAGTGGTGGCTGTGTGTCTGGTGCTGTTTTAGCGGCTTTACATACAGCATTCCATCTAATTCCAATGAGATAGATACTATTTTCATTCTCATTATGCATATGAGGAATTGGAAACCTGGGGAAGTTAAGTAAAGGCATGTAAATACATTTGTAGGCTGAAGTTCACATTAAAAAGAGCAAACAACTAGAACATTAACATGTTCCAGAAACAGCTTTAGAAGTGTGTTATCACACCTGCCCCTGCCCTGTGGGCACAGTAAAGGGACCTGCAAGGGTTTGCGAACCAGTCAGCCTTCGGACGTTCACATCGGATTTCTCTTCCTTGCTTCTTTGTCTACTTGTGGGGGCCAGTTTTGAAGATGCAGATTCTGATCGAGATACGTCCTGGGGAAGTGGTTCTTCCATGCTTTGAGTTCCCTGACCCCAATCTAATGAAAGTCATACACCTGCATCCCAGACCAGCACACACTTAGGCATGTATGTGGGCAAAGCTTAGGAAGGTCATGGAATCTTTCTTAGAGGGAGACCCAGTCCTGGCACCGGCCAGTGGAGGTTATGGCCTCCGGGTCAAGAATTCCTCCTCTGGAGGGAGGGGGTACCCTCTGTCTAAAGCCTTGACTGTCTCACTGCCCCAGGACCCCAAGTCTGTTTCTAAGTGCTTCCGCATGTTACCGTATTTTCTGGCGTATAAGACGACCGGTCGTATAAGACGACCCCCTAATTTTACAGTTAAAACATAGGTTTAGGCCTATATTCGCTGTATAAGACTACCCCCGAGGCTGTAGTCTTATACAGAAAATATAGGCCTAAACCTATGTTTTAACTGTAAAATTAGGGGGTCGTCTTATACGCCCGGTCGTCTTATACGCCGGAAAATACGGTAACCCAGGGCGTGAGTCACTTTCGGAGTCCAGGATCCAATCATCCCTGTGGGACCTTTAGGTTCGGGATAAAATGGAAAAGGCTAGATTTCTGGGGGTTTTGTTAGAATTGGAAAAAAGCACCCAGGCCTGCCTGGGGAGACCTACAGTATTTCCCCGAGGAAAGGATATGCATCATTCCCTGGAGTTAACCTCTAATGGTTGAATTTCAGAACGTGCATGTGTATTTCCCAGGAGATACGGGAAGTATGCTCTGTAGCTCACATTTACATACACCTTTCTTCCATGGCTTCTTTTATAGCCAAGTACCCAGTTGAGATACGAGGCAAAGAAACAATAAGGAAATGATTATAGCAAAAAACGAAACAGAAAAGTTATTTTAGTTACCACTTCTTGAAATTCTTCATGTGTTCTATGAGCCACATCAAGCTTTCTCAAAAATTATGGATGGTCTGGATTAATACTGTATGAAATCTTGGAATAAAACTGATAACATGAATGTATCTAAAACCACTGAGGATAAGTGGGTAGGAAGATATTCATTGTTGGAGTTTGGAGAGGAAAAACTCCTCAAGGTCCATTTGGATATCAACTTTGATTTAATTAGCCCTTGTGAAATTATAAAGACACACATTCACTATTCTTCTACACGGTTGTTTATGTAACTTACAGCAGTGATAAGAAGTGCTTCTTATTTGTTTCACAGGTAATTCAATAGCAGAGTAAAGTAACATTTGATTTTTCTGTGTCAAGAGCATCATCCTGAAGTAGAAGTAATTGTGGATACTGTGTGTCTAGGTGACAGTGGCCTTAGGGATACCTTTAACCATCAAAGAGAGCAATGCAGTCTAATGAACAAATTTCAAAAAAATCCTTCCAGTCATGAACTTGAGGGTGTCTCGTGACCGAGAAGCAGGGCATGAGAACAGCACACAGGCTTGCTATAACTACAGACCTACTTGAATCGGTGCACAGACTGTGGCATTTTTAGAGGATTATGCTTTGAGACAACTTCTTTGAAAAATTTTTAGAAAATGTAAATGGCCTTGGTTTCCTAATCTGCATAATAATGGGTTTAAAGATTTAGTTATTTATTTTTATTGTTTTTGACAGAGAGAGAGAGAGAGAGAGAGAGAGAGAGAGAGAGAGAGAGAGATAGAGAGATACAGAGACAGAGAGAGAACTGAACTGGAGGAGCTCCCCAGTTCAGCATATGGGTCTGCACGGGTCGGGGCCGGGGCCGGATTCAATCCTCGGTCCCCAGGGCTGCAAAGTGAGTGCTTAACCCACTGAGCCATCCTGGCTTCCCCAATAATGGGTTTAGACTACATAACCTTTACTCTTTCAGTGCTGATAAAAAAGCTCTCACTGGTACACAATCCTCAGCGGGAACACAAGATGTAGAGGCACAAGAAAAGCAAAATGAAAGCAAATAGTATTTATTCAGCTGATGAGGTAATAAGGGTCTGGTACCTGGTGTGAGGTGATTGGGGGAAGCATCTGGCTTAAGATTTCCTTAAAGCAAGGAGTTCCTAGAATCTTCATGTATGCTCTTAATTTAGGGTGACCAGATATCCCGCTTTTGGCGGGACAGTCCCGATTTTTAACAATTTGTCCCGTGTCCCACAGTGTTTTAAAAAAGTCCCGATTTTTGGAAAGAATGCACAATAAGCTAGGGAATGGCGGGAGATAGACCAAATTTTTAATCAAGAACCCCCTCCCCCTACTCAATGGTGTCCCGCTTTACCAATGTTAAAATCTGGTCACCTAATCTTAATTGATCCTAAACAATCTACACCCGAGGGCAATGGTACTGTGATTTTTAAAAAAGTCAGGATGTGAGAAGCCCTGATAGATAGGAAGGAGCACTAATTTTATATAATGAAAAGTGCCACTAGTGCAGGAAGCATATATGAAAGTCACTAGCCCCTGCAAATCAGAATTAAAGAAGTATTCCAGCAAGATATGAGATGGCAAGATGAAGAACAGAGAAAACCATCAGTCTCTACAATTACACGTGGACAATCCTAAGCACGTTCACGCCATGTTTTGAGAGCAGTATGCCATGGCAGAATTTGCGGCCGTGGGCCATGAGACCAGATCTGCCAAGGGATCTGGGAGGATTTCCTAAGGTGGGGGGACTATGTGTCGATGACAGAGGTCCAGGATGGCACAAGTGACTCTGTGACTCTGAGAATGAATCTTCCTCAAAAAAAAAAAAGTTATTCTGTTCACCAATAAGTTACCACTAGGTCCCTCATAAATGCTTTCCTACCCCTACTGACTTCATGGAAAGAAGGGCACTTTTGCCTATTAGAAAATAAGTGGGTGTCTTGCTTTATTATTTATTTGGAAAGCAAATGTCTTTCAAAGGGATATGCAATTCAGCCCACCTGAATTTTAATGTCACCTAAGTACAAACTGTCCCATAATTAAAATGAGGCATAAGAAAGTCTGAGTATCGTAACTGAACTGCTCTGTTTTCTGAGAAGACAGCTCTTTCTGTACCACTGCGCTTCTGCTTCTATTGCTTCTACCCCGAATGCCATTCCCTCCCTCTCCTACGTGACACACGCCTATTCCTGAACCATCCTGGTCTTATGTCACCTTCCCTGTGAAGCCCTTCCCAATGCTCCCCTACCTCCTCCAGAGCTTGGTAGCTTCTTGCGCATCATCGAACACTTTAATAATGCATTCATTTGTCCCCTGGTCTAGAATTACAGGTTTAGGAAAGTGTTGGGGAACGCTGTGAGTTCCTAAAGTGAGGGGTTCACTTTACCTCTGGTCCTAGCTAAGGACTTGGCATAGAAGCAGGGGCTCAGGTCACATGTGATGAATGACTAAATGCAGGAATGCATGAGTGAAAGAGGTAAGAAGAGGGATGACCAAAAACTGCTGTAGTAAGTGACCATGGAGGACATCCAATTAAATTTCCCGTTGTAGGGAGGGGGCAAGTTTTATAAAAAGACAGAGAATTTCCTAGAAAGAGGCAGATTGTAACATGAAACTTTAAGAAATATGATTTTAAAAACAAATGGGTCCCTAGGTTCCAAGAGGAAATTCTAGGAAATTAGAGAAAATAAAAAAAATTGACTTAAGGGCTGGACTAAGCACTGAAACTTCTAATCAAGCGGTTATCAAAGGTAATAAAAATAATCCCAAAGAGATTATTTACCAGTTAACTCAGAGGCAGAAAGGTGACTTTTTAAAAAGGGAAAGGCAGTCTTTAAAGATACAAATCCATGCTTAACAGGCAAGAGGTTTACTTGGTTAATGAAACTGCAGAAAAGCAGTTTAAACTGTTAGCAATGAAAAGGTAAATATATAATTCTTTACAGGAAGTACAATAAAGAGAAAAGCAGGACATTTTGGGGGACACTGAGAGCACTGATTTATACTAAAGATGCTCCATTGTTTAACTGATATAGAATCAACTAGAACACTAACAGCAAGCTGTAGGATCATAACTATCTGTGGTTGCTCTTCCATCCCCGGCTTCTTCTGCGAATGAGTGTGACCCCAAAATGTTTTCAGGATTGTCCAACGTGTCCTAAATTCCATAAATACACTCTTTCAGAGGATGCTGTTTGTTTTTTTCCACATCTCTATTACAGTTCTTCACAGATGGACCATTTTTGTCCTTCCAAAGTCTAAGAATAACTCCTTCAGTTATCAAGACATACCAAAATCCAGTTCAGCTGCTCCTGTGGGATTCCAGTTAGTTTAGGCACATCTGCTGAGATCCATGCATTTGAATCCAAATGAAGCTTTTATTTGATTATACATTTTGAACACTTATGGAGGCTTTTGGGGGGCCAAAGTGTTTTTCATTTTTTGGCATTCCAAACAGAGATCTTCAGTTCTAATTAAACACTACCTTCTGAGCAACTCCAGCCGGAATCCAATCTCTTCACGTGAACAGGTGCCTTGGGAAGTTTTTGGAAGGTTTCACACTGGATCAGCTTTCTGATGGGAAATTTTCTGAACACGCACTCCAATTTGCCAAAGACACCTTCGAACTTGCTCGAGCCATTCTCACCCATACAGACAGACATCCACACATACAGACAACCCAAGTGACAGCGAATCAGGGCCCTGTAAAACTGAAGGGTCTTTCTCAAAGGTTAACTACTACAAACAACCAAAGTGAACGAAAAGAAGCATGGGACAGGAGAGAGAATGAATAAACCTCAAGAACAGAAGTTCTGATACTTCATGAACATGTTCCCCCTTAAAGCTTTACCTAAGAGTTTAAGCTACACCTCCGTCCAGTAAAAACTCTGCCTCACCCAGTTTCAAATAAACACTCAAGCATCTGCATTTTTCAACACTGCACCTTAAAGTATTGCTACTTTAAAATTCCTTTTTACTCACAAACTTGTTCAAACAGTTATTTTGAAACACTTCCTTCTCCAACACAAATAGGCCAACTAGATTTCACACTATACGAAAGAAAAAACAACTACTCTCTAAATCAGTGCTTTTTATTTTTTTGGCAAAACCCTTATCTTACTTGATTCCCTATAGTTTTTTTTTCCAGTTAGAATGTAAACTGAAAAGCTGTTAAAGGAGAAAACAACTTTGTAAGCCTTAAGCCTGAGAACTTATCAGAGTAAAATCACCCCCACATTGGGCATGCCCGGAATTCGGGGGGAAATCTGCTTTCAAGTTGTTCTATGGCCCTGAACCAGATGCTCTAAGGTGGCCGGGAACCATTGTCTACACCCACTTAGCAGATTTCTGGCTCTTTATCAGGGACTAAGAGGTTTATTTGCAGAAATGAATCATTTCCTTCAAAATATCCTTTACCCTATTTACATGCTTGCATATTCCTTCCATTTTGTTTTCCCCCTACAGCTTTACTAAGGGAATTAATTATCTAGAAGAACAGGAACATACAGTAAGTACATCTGAGATACAGGATGAGACACAGTATGTCATCTATTAGGCCTGGCTAAGACCAGCAGCTGATGCTAAATGGGAAGGAACACGCACCAAATGTTTTTTAATCACAAAGTTAGTAATTAATTGCTCTTTAAAATACATTTTATGCTTCTTTCTGTCTGTGTACATGAAATGCACATTTATTACATGCCAAAAATTACAACATTATGGTTTAAATGTGACTGGCACGGAAGTCCGGAAATCAGAGTTAATGTTCCCACAGCAACTTTAATTCTGTCCGTGTGCACATGCAGAGCTGTAATAGCCTTCCGTTCCAGGATCAGACATATAGATGGTTTGGGGAGGGAAACTAACGGCCCATATCCTCAACTGTAGTTACAGGAAAAAAACAAAGGCTATAAGCTGCGCTCCTTTCTACATATGTGGAGACAAACAATGTCGCCATGCCCGGTGTTATGTAATCAGGGAATGAAAGAATCCGCTGTAATGCCGGCACTTCAGGGGACAGTTTCGGTTGCTGTGGGAACCTGAACGTTGCATTTCCTGACTTTGGGGTAATTAAAATGTCAGCCTTAATGTGGCATTAATGAAGTTTGCTATAAAAAATAAAATCCTCTTTGTTTTGTTCTCTAAAACACTGCTTAAAAGTTCAAAGTGAACCAACTGTACTAAAAATTTTGATCTTGGGGACTTGGATGGGTGAAGCAAAGGGTTGGGAGGGGGAAGGCCTGAAGGTGAATGGGGAGAGGGAGAGAGAGGGGTTTGGGAGAGAGAGCGAGTGTGAGCCAGCCAGCCCACCAGTCTCCTAGACAGTGTTCCATCCCAGCAGAGGCAGAGCTAAACGCACCCACACAACAGTTTGGTAATGTGTA
>PVKE010044953.1:0-12803 GCA_004027555.1 Craseonycteris thonglongyai | reverse complement strand
AAATTGTTATCTGGAGAGTTCCTAATTATTGTGCCTTTTTTGATAAATGTAACTGAAATTATTTTATAAGAAGGCTATGTAGTTGATTTTAAATAAATGTTTATTCTCTTTTTGAAAATGTGTTTTTTTTCATTGGGGTGCACCTGTACCCCAGGGTACTGTTAATTAAAGTCTAATATGGGTATGGTTCTAGGGTTAAGAACGAAGTCTAAAGGTTAGGCTCTTGTTTTTTTTCTACATGAACAAATTTATTTGATGGTACTTCTTTCAGTAAAATGGGAAGATGAAGGGAAAGTTCTTGGTGCAAGATGATGCTATTAGTTTTAACATGAGTGTGAAGTATCTGAGACCATGAAGTTACTCAGTAGACCAGCAACATCCATCCTTTTCGCTTCCCTGGGCCACATTGGAAGAATTGTCTTAAGGCACACACAAAAAATACACTGATACAAACAGTAGCTGATGAGCTAAAAAACAATCAAAATAACAAAAAACAAAAAAAAAACAGAGTCACAAAAAGTCTCATAAGAGTTTGTGTTGCATCTCATTCAAAGCCATCCCAGGCTACAGGTTGGACATGCCTGCAGTAGTCATTTAGGTAAAAGGTCTGGACTGAAAATACACTTGTGAATTGACAATGTGTATAAGGTATTTCATTACAGGGAGTGGAGGAGCTTCTGCTTTCTAGTGAAATGGTAAGCACTCTTGCCAAAAACATTGCATAAAAAAGTGGATAAAACAGTAATACACAGGGAAGCTGGGATGGCTCAGCAGGTTAAGTGTTCACTTTGCAGCCCTGGGGACTAAGGATCAAATCCCAGCCTGGCCCATATGCTGAACTGGGGTGTGCCCCCAGTTCAGTTCTTGCCGGGGCCTATGCGGGAGGCTCCCAGCCCAGTTCCTGCCCTGTGCAGCCCTGCGCCCACTTGTGGAGTGAAACTATATGGAAAATTTATGCTGTCAACTATGGATACTGCTCTGGGCCCTCCCCCTTCTCTCTGTCTCTGTGTGTCTGTCTGTCTGTCTCTTTCTCTCTCTCTCTCTCTCTCTCTTTCTCTCTCTCTCTCTCTCTCTCTGTCAAAAAACAATAAAAAATAAATCTTAAAAAACACTAATACACATATCCATGCACAAGTTCATGGAAGAGTAAGGACAAAGAAAATGTGATCAACATAATGAAACCACATGACCTTATAGTCATGCATAATATACTCCAACCAAAATGAAAGCAGTTTTTAATAGGCATATGAAGTACTTTTAAAAAACCCAATCACATGTTCAGCAACAGTGAAAGCCTGAACATGTTTATGAAGATCAAAACCAGTCTGAGCATTTTCTTGACTTCAGTGGAAGTAAACTGGAACCCAACAACAAAACAATAAATAGAATATATTGAGACATCAACAAGATGGCGGTGTGAAAGGAGTCCTTGAAACTGCTCCTGGAAACAACAACAAATTAAACAACTAAAATTTAACCTGGGATTCCCTAAGCAACACAAGCCTTGGTTGAGGGACCCACTCATTCCAAGAAAATACCTAAAATCAGAGAAAGGGAGCAGTGCGGAGACATGCTGTGGAATGCAACCCAGAGATATACCGGCTGACTGACCAGAGGCTGACCTGGAGTCCAGCAGAGGAGAGACTGACTGAGGTGGGAGTGTGGGAGCAGAGATCGAGGTGAAGAATGGCTCTGGGTTGGTTGAAGGCCTAGAATGGGATAAACGTGGAGGTGTGGGCAGCCAGAACATGGGGTGGGCAGCAGAAGCGGTCACCACTGGCTATAGCGGTGGGATCCAGGATGGGGGACAGCCATACTGTGGTGAAGGTGGGCATAGCACGGTATAGAAGGCCAGAGAGAGGCACCAGCAGCCATATACCAGCACGAGTGAATGAAGTTAGAGTCCAGCAGTGGCTGGAGCTAGAAATCAGCAGAGCATAAGGCCAGAGATTAGAGCAGGAAGTAGGCGCTCAGGTGGCTGGAGTGCCAGCAGTAGGAGCGTGCTGGTGGCTGAAGCACAGAGTGGCCCTCAGAGAGGTAGGGACCCAGCTAAAGTACTGCATGGCCTTGGAAACAGAACCTGGCAGCTTCCCCTTCCTCCCTCCCAAAGCTTGCCCCTCCAGCCCCACCCAGAGCCTGCATTCAGTCAGCTGCTGCCAGGAAGCCACCATTACCCTGTGATGCAAACAGACGGCACATTTCCCAACAAACCCCTCCCCCACCCTTCCTGCTGAAGCCAGCAGAGGAATCTAGGAAAACTGAAGAACAGGCTTGGAAGCTTCTGAATGCAGTGGGATCTCAGAGGCATAGAATACCATCACCCGCCATATCTTCCCAAAGAGGAGGCGTACAGAGACTAGGGAGACTGAGTGAAAGAGAAGCCCACATTCTAGGAAGTCTCCCACTGTTAGAAAACTTTTAGAAATAATAAATGAATACAGTAAAGTTGCAGGATACAAAATCAATGTTCAATGTACAAAAATCCACAGTATTTTTACATACAAACAATGAAACTTCAGAAAAAGAAGTGAAAAAAAAAACAATACCATTTGTGATCAAAACAAACAAACAAAATACTTAGGAATAAACTTAACAAAGAATGTGAAGGACTTATACACGGAAAACTATAAGACACTACTAAAAGAAATTGAAGAAGATACAAAGAATTGAAAGTATATTCCACGTTCATGGATTGGAAGAATCAACATAGTTAAAATAGTCTTATTACCAAAGCAACATACAAATTTAAAGCAATTCCTATCAAAATCCCACAAATATTCTTTCAAAAAATAGATTTAAAAATTATCAGATTTATGTGGAACCACAAAAGGCCCCGAATTGCCAAAGCAATCCTCCAGAAAATAAAAATAAGGCTGGAGGCATCACGCTCCCTGACTTCAGTCTATAACACAAAATGTCAATAATCAAAACAGCTTGGTATTGGCAGAGAAACAGACATACAAACCAATGGAACAGAATCGAAAACCCAGAAATAAACCCACAAATATATGGACAGATAATCTTTGATAAAGGAGCAGAAAATAGATAATGGGGAAAAGAAAGCCTCTTTATTAAATGTTTCTGGGAAAATTGGAAAACCACATGCAAAAGAATGAATCTGGACTGTGAACTGTCACCATATACCAAAATTAACTCAAAGTGGCTTAAGGACCTCCATATAAAATCCTAAACAATAAAATGCATAGAAGGAGGCATTGGCACTAAACTTATAGACTTTGGGCTCAGAGAGCACTTCATGAACTTGACCCCAAAGGCAAGGGAAGTAAAAGCAAAAATAAATGAATGGGACTATATCAAACTAAAAAGCTTCTGCACAGCAAAGGACACCATCAACAAAGTAAAAAGGAAACTAACCAAAAGGGATAAAATATTGGCAAATAATGCCTCTGACAAGGGGCCAATATCTTAAAATATATAAAGAACTCATACAACTCAACAACAACAAAACAAACAAACCAATTAAAAATGGGCAGAATACCTAAACAGACACATCTCTCCTGAAGACATACAAACAGCCAACAGATACATGAAAAAATGTTCACCATCACTAGCAATTAGGATTAAAACCACAATGAGATACCACCTCACACCTGTTAGAATGGCTGTCATCAACAAGACAAGGGATAATAAGTGCTGGAGAGGCTGTGGACAAAAAGGAATCCTCATACACTGCTGGTGGGAATGTAAATTGGTACAACCACTGTGGAAGGCAGTGTGAAGATTCCTCAAAAAACTAGGAATAGGGGAAGCTGGGATGGCTCAGTGGGTTAAGCACTCACTTTGCAGCGCCGGGGACCAGGGATCAAATCTTGGCCCCGGCCCGTGCGGACCCATATGTTGAACTGGGAGCTCCCCCAGTTCAGTTCTCTCTCTGTCTCTGTCTCTGTATCTCTCTCTCTCTCTGTCAAAAATAAAAAATAAAATAAATGAATAAATAAATAAATAATTTAAAAAAAAAATTTTTTAACTAGGAATGAAATTGCCATATGACCCAGCAGTCCCTCTCCTGGGTATCTACCCAAAAAAACTGAAAACCTTAATCTGCAAAGATATATGTACCCCAATATTCATCACAACACTGTTGATGGTGGCCAAGCCATGGAATCCACCAAAGTGTCCTCTGATAGGTGACTGAATATAGAAGTTGTGGAACATTTACATAATGGAATACTACTGAGCAATAAGAGAAGATGAAATACAGCAATTTGTGACAACATGGATGAACCTTGAAAACATCTTATTAAGTGAAATAAGTCAGAATGAAAGAATCAAGAAACATATGACCTCACTTAGAGGCGGAATATAAAACTGAAAGGAACAAAGAAACAAAGACTCATGGACACAGTCAATAGTTTAATGGTTACCTGAGGGTAAGGGGGGAAGTGAGTGGGAGAGATGTGTGGATGGGGAGTAGGGATGGGGAATCAAACATACGGTGATGGGAAGTGAGCTGATTCTGGATGGTGAGCACATAATGCGATGTATAGACAATATAATGTAGAATAGTACACCGGGAAACAATGTAATTGATATCAATTAATGTCACCCCAATAAATTTAGCAACAACAAAAACAAAGAACAGAAAACAAAGAACCAAGAAAAAATATTATAAGCCACTGCAGCAACACCAGCTAGGAAGTAAAGGAAATATTTCTTAACATCCACCAGGGGAAAAGTCCTCATGTCCAGGGGGAAAAAAAAATGCTCCAACAGCCATGAGTACCCTAGTGAATGTAAAGAAAATGAGAGGAAGCTGGAATGTCTCAGCAGGTTAAGTACTCACTTTGCAGACCCAGGGACCAAGGATCAAATCCCGGCCCCAGCCTGTGCGGACCCATATGCTGAGCTAAGGTATGCTTCCCATGCTGGAGGCCCCCAGTTTGTTTATGCCCCCCTCCTGATTCGACCCCTGGCTCGAGGGGGCATGCTTCTCATGTAGGAGGCCCCCAACTCAGTTCCTGTCCTGCGTGACCCCCATTCACCTGTGTGGAACCAAACTGTGTTAAAAACTGATGACGTACAACTATGGAGACCGCTCTGGGCCCTCCCCCTTCTCTCTGTCTCTCTCTGTCTCTGTCAAAAACAATAAAAATAAATATTTAAAGAAAATGAAACATATGAGCTAAATGACACAGAATTCAAGATTGCAATTCTGAAAACATTCAAACAGATCAAAAAATAAAATTGGCAGAGTACATAGAGGGAGCTAAGTGATCTCAGAAAGAAAATTGAATCTACAAAAAAGAATCAAATAGAAATTCTGGAGATAAGCAACACAATAAAAAAAAGTGAATAATGAAATAGCTAGCATAAGAAGCAGAGCTGATCAGATAGAGGAAATAATTAGTGAAAGTGAACACAGAAATTTAGAAATGTCACAAAAGGAAGAAGAAAGAGACCTAAGACCTAAAAGAAATGAAAGATCTGTACAAAAACTACCTGGCACCATTAGAAAGAATAACATAAGAATAATAGGTATTCTGGAAGGATCAGAGGACGAGATGGGCACAGAGAATTTGCTCTAATAGAAGATGAGAACTTTCCAAATCTATGGAAAGAAATAGAACCTCAAATTCAAGAAGGAAACAGGACCATAGCTATTTGAATCCTAACAGACCCTGTCCCAGGCACATTCTACTGCAGTTGTCAAAGGTCAAACACAAAGCAAGAATCCTCAAGGCAGCCAAAGAAAACAACATAATCTATAAAGGAAAGCTCACCAGGCTATCATCAGATTTCTCAACAGAAACTCCACAAGCCAGAAGGGAGTGGAATAAAGTATTCAAAATATTAAAGGAGAGAAATTGCAAGTCAAAAATTATTTACTCAGGAAAGTTGTCCTTTAGATATGAATAAATAAATAACTTCTCAGGCATATAGAAACTGAAGTAATTCTCCACCACAAGGCCAGCATTGCAAGAATTACTGAAGGAGGGGATGTGAGGATGGCTAAGCAGGTGGAGCACTCACTTTGCAGTCCCAGTTTCTAAGGATTAAATCCCAGTCCTGGCCCATGAAAACCCATCTGCTGAACTGGGGTGTGGCCCCCAGTTCAGTTCTCACCAGGGAGAGCTACCCATGTGGGAGGCCCCCACCCCACCAAAGACCCACAGCTTGCATGGGCACGCCTCCCATGCAGGAGGCCACTGTCCAGTTCCTGCGATGTGTGGCCCTCTGCTCACCTATGTGGAATAAAACCATGTCAAAAGCTGATGATGTACAACAATGGAGACTGCTCTGGGCCCTTCCTCTTTTCTCTGTCTCTCTGTCTGTCTCTCTGTCAAAAACAATGAAATAAATATTTTTTTTAAAAAATGGAAAACTGTAGGAGGCAATTGGACCTGAGACAAAAAGTAAAAATAAATAGGGCAAAGATATATGTATCCCAATGTTCATCGCAGCACTGTTCATAGTAGTCAAGTCCTTTGATAGATGAATGTATAAAGAAATTGTGGTATGTTTATACAATGGAATACTACTCAGAAAAAAGAAAATATGAAATATAGCCATTTGTGATGACATGGATGGACCTTGAAACCACCTTATTAAGTGAAATAAGTCAGACTGAAAGAATAAAGACACATATGACCTCACTCATAGGTGGAATATAAAACTGAAAGTAGCAAAGAAACATTCATGGACACAGTCAAAAGTTTAGTGGTTACCTGAGGGTAAGGAGGGAGGTGGGTGGGAGAGCCAGGGTGGGGGATGTAGGGAGGGGGCAGCAAGTATATGGTGATGGGAAGAGCACTGATTCTGGGTGGTGAGCACATAATGCAATGTATAGACAATGTAATGTAGAATTGCACACCTGGAAACAATGTAATTGTTATCAACCAATGTCACCCCAATAAATTTAACAATGAAAAAAAATTTTTTTTAAATAAGGATAAACTGGAACAACAAAAACATAAAAGGGAAGGAAGTTCAGGTTTAAATTTACGAAGACAATAAAGAAACACCCTTAAGAAAAGGAACCCCTGCATATATAAAACTTTATTTTACATAAAGTTCATGGTAATTACTCAAAAAGAACTTAGAACTGGGACACATAACAATAAAAGAAGAGAAAACAGAAAAAAAATAAGTCATAAACACTATCAACAAAATAAAGAGGAAACTAACCAATGGGAGAAAATATTTGCAAACAATGCCCCTGATAAGGAACTAATATTCAAAATATATAAAAACTCATACAACTCAACAAAAAAACAAAGGATCCAATTTTTAAAAATGGGCTGAAGACCTGAACAAATACTTCTCCCATGGAGATATATAAATGGCCAGCAGATATATGAAAAAATGCTTAACATCACTAGCAACTAGGGAGATGCAAATTAAAATTACAATGAGATACCACCTCACACCTGTTAGAATGGCTATAATCAACAAGACAAAGCATAAGTGCTGGAGAGGCTGTGGAGGAAAATGGAACTCTCATACACTGCTGGTGGGAATGTGCATTGGTACAATTACTGTGGAAGGTAGTACAGAGATTCCTCAAAAAATTAAAAGTTGGGAAAGCTGGGATGGCTCAGCGGGTAAAGCGCTCGCTTTGAAGCCCTGAGGACCGAGGATCAAATCCCAGTCCTGGCCCATGCGGACCCACATGCTGAACTGGGGAGTGCCCCCAGTTCAGTTCTTGCTGGGACCTATATGGGAGGCTCCCAGCCCAGTTCCTGCCCTACGCAGCCTTGTGCCCACCTGTGGAGTGAAACTATATGGAAAACTAATGTCAACTATGAAGACTGTTCTGGGCCCTCCCCCTTTCTCTCTGTCTCTCTCTGTCTCTGTTTCTCTCTGTCAAAAATCAATAAAATAAATCTTTAAAAAAAAAATTAAAAGTGGAAACTATCTAATTGTTACCAATCACTGTCACCCCAATAAATGTAACAATTAAAAAAATTTAGAAGTAGAATTGCCATAAGATCCAGGAATCTCTCTTCTGGGTCTCTATCCAAGAAAATGAAAAATCTTAATTTGCAAAGATATGTGTATCCCAATGCTTATCTCAGCACAGTTCATGGTGACCAAGTGTCCTTTGACAGATGACTGGATAAAGAAGTTGTGGTACATTTACACAATGGAATACTACTCTGTGGTAAGAAAAGATGAAATACAGCCATCTGTGATGTGGATGGACCTTGAAACCACAATATTAAGTGAAATAATTCAGACTGGAAAAAATCAAGAAACATATGACTTCACTTAGAGGTGGAATATAAAATTGAATGTAACAAAGAAAATTCATAGACACAGTCAATTGTTTAGTGGTTACCTCAGGATAAGGGGGGAGGGGTATTGGAGTAGGGTGGGAGCATCAAATATATGGTAAGTGAAGGAGATCTGACTCTGTGTGGTGAGCACACAATGCAATACATAGACAATGTAATGTGGAATTTTATACCTGGGACTTATGTGATTTTTTACCAACCAGTGTCACCCCAATAAATTTAACAATTAAAAATAAAATAAAAAGAAGAACACTGAAATGACATGATGCATGAAAAGCTTTAAACAGGTTCAGATACTTTAGAAAAACTCAGTATTTGATATGCATCTTTGTAATGATTATTATAATTATTATAGGAAGAGCCAACTGTTACATTTCTGCTGTTTAAAACTCTACACAGGGAAATATCCTAAAACAACGTGTATAAATGTACATAATACACATTCCACTTTCTGGATCCCTGTCCCTAATATGGGAAATTGCTAAGCATGCCATGAAGTCTCAAGCTTGCAAGAAACGTTGGAGGTCCTGCCAGTCAAACAGCAGCACATTCTTCATTTACCCTTGAAAATCATGTCTCCCATGTTTTTAGGTTTTCATTTTTCACCAAGCCAAGGGAGATTTCTCAGTTGAAGACAGGTACTGATCTCTTTTTAGTTCCCCTACTTTCCCTTTAGATGCCTTCATCTTCTTTTTTTTTTAATTGTTAATTTTATTGGGGTGATATTGGTTGGTAACAATTATATAGTTTCCAGATGTACAAGTCCACATCACATCACCCATGCATCGCATTATGTGCCCACCAACCAGAATCAGCTCCCCCTCCACCACCATATATCCGGTGCCCACTCCCCTCTCCTCCCACAACTCTCCATCCCCTCTCCTCCCCCCTCCCCAGGTAACCACCAAACTATTGAGTGTGTCCATAATGCTGGTGCCCATGCCCACCTCCCCTCCCACTCTCCCTCCTCCCCTTCCCTCAGGCAATCACCAAACTATTGTGTCCATAAGGCTGGTGCCCACTCCCACCTCCACTCCTCTCTCCTCCCCACTCCTCTCCTTCCCTCAGGCAATCACCAAGCTATTGAGTGTGTCCATAGGTCTCTATCTGTGTTACTTTCAGTTTTATATTCCACCTATAAGTGAGGTCACAAGTTTCCTGTTTCTTTCAGTCTGACTTATTTCGCTTAATAAGATGGTCTCTAGGTCCATCCATGTTGTCACAAATGACTGTATTTCATCATTTCTTATCACTGAGTATATACTCTGGTTTCTCTTCAGATCATATAAATCTTTCACCTTTTACTAGATGCCTTCTTCTTAAGGTTCATTTCTTTCCCCTATTTCTCTTTCATCCTTCCCTAACCATTTATTCTACTTTAACTGTTTCATTATCTTTATTCAATATCTCTTCCCCTTTATTCCACATCACCCCCTCCTTTAGTCTACATTACCCACTCCCCTTAATTCCCCATCATGCTCTCCTCTTACACTTTACTCCCTTTATTCCACTTAATTCCCATTCCATTATAAAGCACCCCTTCTCCTTTATTCTGCATCATTCCCTTTATTCCACTCACTCCATGTCTTTATACCATGTCATGTCTTTCCCTTACTCCACATCACCCTCTTCCCTTTGTTCCCCTCCCTCACCTCTCTTCCTGAGCTCCAGTCAGAGCTTCCCAACACACCAACAAATTGTCAAATTAATAAAAAGAAAAACACAGGAAGCCATGAATACGCTGCTCTCACAATACAGATATTTATTAATGATTAAATGCCAGAGAAGTTTTAACAATCACAAATCTTTGAGCTGAGTTTCAATCCCTCAATACAATAGATTCATCATCTATGAATCTTAGCAGTTGTTACCCCTCAATATCAGCTGTAAGTTTGGATGTCATATATAACCCATATCTCTGTTACCAGGGCATGTGTTGCAAATTTGTACCACCCTGCAGAGAGGAACTACAGAGACAATAGATAAGATCATTTGTAATCAGGTGACTTTAACTAGTTGAAATTATGTGTTTGTACCTAACTAGCTATTTTGTGCAAAGCAAATTCAGGGAACAAAATCAACTTTTTCCTCTAACTTTTGACCAAAGAAAACCTAGTTAAACTTGCACTTGCGAGCGTCCTTCCGATTAGCATTACCTGAGCAAAACTTCACAAAGTTTGGGAAATGGCTGTTTGATGAGCCATTGGTCTAAATAATTTAAGGAAAAAGCATCCTCAGGTGGTGGAGCTACTATGAGGACACGGTTATGAGTTTGTGTGATATGGTTTAGCATTAATTGTTTGACAGCTGTTAGTAACCTGGCCTAACCATCCTAGCATTCCTCTTGAAGGTCTTTCCAGTTGAGCTCTTGGGAGGAGGGTAAGAAAATCAGAAAAAGCATGCAATCCTATTCTGAGGAGGAAAATCACAGGATTTGTGAGCTTCTCTGGGGCAGGTGTTTGCCATAAATATCACATCAATTAAGTGAAGGTCTGTAGTGTGGGAAAGCCAGGATCAGGGGTAAAAGAGAGAGGCAAGGTAACAACAGGGAGCCTGGGCATGACACAGAAACATCTATGCTTTTACTAATTAAAGGTGAAGGGACAAAGCATCCCCAGTTAAGGGGCTGGCAGTGTGTTTGAAATTCTCAGCCTGACATCAGCCAAGCATCAGGTGGAACTCCTTCTAATCCACACATCTTTACCTTCAAGACACACTTCTTAATGTTTCCTGTGACATTTCAGATCACCCCCACCCTTTTCCCCTGTCTGACACCTTATAGAAGGAAAAGTATCTAAGGAAAGAAGTAGCTGATGCCAGTTTTGGCCTCCTTCTCCCGGGGCAGACGGAGCAATGGGCGATCTTGCTCCAGAATGCGGGGGTTACCCACTCCTTCATCGTCATTGGAACTGACAGTGCCGGGAGGCACAGCTGGCTCCTCAGAGGAACCTGGAAAATAGTAACAATGTTAACTCCTTGTTTCTACACTTCATACTTTGCACAGCACCCAAGGGATTAAGACCTAATTTTGAGCTCCAAATACAGCATGAGGCAAGAAGTTAGAGCAGGAATGGTTATCCCCATTTGACTTAGAAGAAAACTGCAGTTTATCAGCAGACCATAGATCTCTAAAATGTAGGCCCACTGTGGAAGCTGGGGGTTGTGGTGGGGAAGGAGGACTCGATTAGAGACAGAAAGAGTGAGACAGATACCCCATGCTTACAGCAAATGGACAATACCTCCAGGGAGGCAAGGAAGATTGCAGCCTCCTAACCACCACCACCACAGTATAACAGGCCTAACTAATTTTACTAAGCAAATGAGTAACAAAGCTGGAGATAGAAGCTTACAACACTTCATGAAGGAGAGAAAGCAGGTGTTAGTCTTCAGTGATTGTAGGGAAGACTTCTAGTCCATTACCCAACCAGGCTGAGACTTGTTTATAAGGAGGAGGAAGGGGAGGAGGGTGGTATCTATAGGAAATGTAACATCTGCATCTTTTTTGTGGAACTGGATTGGCTTTGGATGCTGAACTTCTTTAGAGTCAAGATAATTAGGCACTAGTACTACTTTCACATTCATGATTTCTTAAAGATTGACAGTAAGATCTGGCTGAGGGTCTGGAATTGTACTGAAAATGGAGACATTGTCAGGCTCCAGAGTCACATTGGTAAGTTCATCTTCAAAAATGTTGGCTTGGTCTTTCTGAGAATCTGGAATTTCATCATGAATTTGAGCATCTTTGGGCTCTGGAACTTCATTGAGAACTGATTATTCTTCAAGATTGGGGTTTTCTTCAGAGTCTTGGATTTCACTGGCTTCTTCATGTCCTGAGATTTCTTCAGCATCTGAGGCTTCATTGTTTGGGACTCCACTCACATCTGAGGATTCTTCCTGATCATGAATTTCATCAAAATCAAAGACATCTTCAGGACTCGTAACCACATGAAGAGCTGGGATCTCTTCAGGGTTGGAGTCTCCTTCAGAACCTACAATTTCATTGACCTCCGGAGTTTCTTCATGACCTGGAATTCCTTCAGTATCTGAAGTTTCTTCATTATTTGAGTCTCCATTAAGAATTGGAAACTCCTCAAGAGTGGGATCTTCTTCAGAGTCTGAGAGTCCATTAACCTCTGGAAATTCTTCATGATTTGGGATTTCATGACCACCAGGGGCTTCTTCAGGGCTTGGGACCAGATGAAGAGCTGGGACTTCTTCAAAATCAAGGTCTTCATCAGAGTCTGAAATTCCGTTGACCACTGGGATTTCTACATGGTCTGGAATTTCGTCATCATTTGAGGCTTCATCATTCAGGTTTTCCTCAAGAGGTGAAACTTCTTCAAGGCTGAGATCTTGAAAATCTGAGCTATCATCATCACCTGAGGCATCTGCATGGTCTGGGATTTCATCTGTGTCTGTGTCTTCTTCGTTGTCTGGGATCTCATCAGTATCTGAGTCATCTTCATTGTTTGGGATTACAGCAAAATTGGGAAATTCTGCGAGGTCAAGATTTTGGTAGTCTTCAAAATTTGGTCCTTCTTCAAGGTT
>PVKE010044952.1:0-12803 GCA_004027555.1 Craseonycteris thonglongyai | reverse complement strand
AGAAAACCCTTGGGCCTTATCATTATTTGAGAACAAAGAAAAGAATTGGGGGGGGGGGGAATTTGACTATGTGGTTAGTATTAGAGGATCTTTAAGACAATAAATGGATGTTTGATCAAGGCATTCCCAGAACAATAAACCACTTGTTAAGAAGTGTTCTCAATCCAGACAAGGTAACTTTCTCTAATTAAATGTTTATAGGTAATTAATTTTTAATCACCCGCCATGAAGCAATCATTGCATTATATAAAGTGAAATATCTCCAGTGCAAATCTACATAGGATGAGAAACTTTAACAACAATTTTCAAGCAAAAGTACAAAAGAGATTATGAATGTCAATAAAAAAGGATGCTCCCAGCAAAAAAGAAAAAAAGAAAACAAGAAAAAAGTAGGCAGTACATCTTTAAGATTCTTTTGGAAGATAAATCCATGCTGAATATGAAGTGACATCTGGTTCTCATATTTCCAGTCTGTTCCGACAGTTTCCAAAGAAAGAAATTCTTAAATGTAGCTTTTTTTTCACTAAATTTACTCCAAGCCAAAATTATCAAGACAAAATATTGTTTTTAAAGATGCTCATATAATAATTACTTATAATCATATTAGCTAATTATGTAATACAATTACCAATTAACCCCCTCCAATTACCACAGTATTAACAATAAAAATTAGTTTCCTAACAGTACCTATTTTATTTGTGCATAAACTAGCTGTTAAATCATAAACATTATAAAACACTGAAAATGAACCAAAAGACATAATAGTAACCTGGGTGGCAAAAGAGGGGAAGGGTGATATTAAAACTTTCTAAATTACATTGTCTCACTAAGCAAGAATCTGCCTCATATATATGAGGGTTGTTCAGAAAGTACCCAGCCATGTAACTGTTCTCATTATATTGACAATGGCTGGATTTTTTTTCTGGATAAGCCTCATATATTACTGAAACAAAAAGATCAACCATCTTAAAGCTAGCTAACTGTATTAAAAATAATTTAATTTTTTAAATACAAAAAAATAGTAATTTATGAAGTAGGAACACTATAGGTGGGGGTGAGGAGTAACTAAAATAATGCAAGAGAAATTAATTTATTCCAGTTATATTCATACACTTGCCAATAACCTTAGCCACTGATATTTCTCAACATAGACAGATAATGCAAATACTACTATAAAATCAACTCATCCAATGTTTCCTCTAAAGAGCAGAAACAGGCAGGTATTAGCAGAAAACAAACTGAAAACAGTAAATTTGGCTAGAATTAAATTACCAGTCTAGTCTGAAGATGAACCCCCTTTAGATTAGCATATTACAATGGAATATTAGAGAAATATATCCTAATTATACTTGGCACCTAAAGAAGAAGAAGAAAAAAAAAAAGATAAGGAATAATTATCTATAATCTTCCCCCCAAAAAAGGCACAATGAGAAAATCCACTGTTGTAGAAAGAATTAATATTTTAATCCCAAAGAAAATCATTACTAATGTTTCTTATACAAAATGATGTATTATAACAGAAAAGCTGATTTTATGTTTATCATCCAAAATTTGAGGACATTTTTCAAAGTATTCAAAGCATGCCAAATACCTTCCATTTGCCCCTCAAAATTCATGGTCCAACTTTTTCTACTCCACCCTCTCAAAAAGCTGATATATGTAAGCTGAATCAAAGGGAACCCACGCTTTTCTCTGCAGACAACTGCTTTCCATTTGAAAAGGACCTCCTAGTTTACTACTAAGTGCTAGTAGAGATTAATCATCTGCCCACTGATATCAAGTAATTATAAGATTTGGGTTTCCAGTCAAGATGGCTGAGAACATAAATGCTCTGCTAGTCTCCTCCCATGACTTCATAAAAATAACAAGTAAATTATAGAAAAATCAACTTGGACAACCATCTGAAGGCTAGCTTAAGAGAAGCCCTATAACTAAAGACATAAAGAAGAAGCTACCTGAAGACTGTGAATCAGGGTGGAGATGTGAAATGAGCTGGCCCCACACCCATATGTAGCCATTGAGAATCAGGAGGAATATCTCAGCTGCACAAGTTTCCTCTGAGGAGCAAGGGGTCACAGCTCCACACTGGGATCCCCAGACTGAACCACTAGAGCTGGGAAGAAGAGTTCATACCTTATCTGGCAGTGAAAATCAGCAAGGATTCCTCCAGGCTGAGCTCGAAGACTGCTGGAAATCCAAGAGTTCCACACACCGACTCACTAGCCTATAAACACACACACAAAGCTCCAGCAAAGAGGCAGCAGCTAGAGAGGCACTGAATTGTGTGGCTTCAGGGTGAAGCCTGAAAGGCTAGCCTCAGCCCAACCCCAACATGGCCTATAGGCACACTAACGTAAACACCTCTTGCCCAAGTCTACTGACTCCCGAGACCACATCCCACCCAAATCACACACCACATGAGGTTCTTTCAGCTGCTGTACCTTAAGGGCAGCTGGCCTCAACCCCAGTGCACAGGTTCATAATTGCCGTCAAAGGTCATACACCCTATGGTAAGTGGCAGCTGGCCTAGGTGTGGCCTATGCAGTTTGCTAAGCAGCCCCAAGTTTGATACTGAGTGCAGCAGCCTTGATTCACAGTATAGGCTCTCTCATGTACCTCACAGCCCAGCACATGTAGCTACCAAACACAGATCACTTAATAGCTAGCATCAGGTGACCCTTGGCCAGGCAGAGAGAGAGACTGAACTTGGCCTGCACCAGAGACCCTCCCAAGAGGCCAAAAAACCAATATACCTAAGGGCCTCCTTCAAACCACAAGAGAGCACCACATAATTAGCTCCAGAAGTGACAAAACGGAAGTGTCATCTCAGCAGGCACTAGAGTCCTGCTGGGGAAAATCCTGTTCTGTGGTATCAGATCCCTCACATCGGCAAGTACCTTGTGATCATAGCCTATCCTCACAGCCAATCAGCCTGAGGGTCAATTCCACCCACTTACCTGCGAACAGTAATCAATACTGAAATACATGAGGATGCAGGATTAGCTCAGTGGTTGAACCCTTGCCTCACATTCACAAAGTCCGGGGTTTGATTCCTGGCCTTGGCCCCGGCCCCAGCCAGTTCATACCCATACGCTGAACTGCATCACAACTGGTAACCACCAGGACAGCATGGTGGTAAAGGTTCTTATTGTCCATGCAGGTGGCTCCCAGTTCGATTCCCACCCTCTGTGGCCCACATCCACCTGTGTGGAATAAAACCATATCTCAACTAACCATATACAACTATCAAGACTGCTCTGGGCCTTTCCCCACCCCTCATCTTCTCTCAAAACAATAAAATAAATAGTTTTGGAAAATAATACTCAAATACAACAAGAGGATACACAAATCCCACATAAGAGACACACCTGTACCACTCAGGTCAGGTGATCAATGAGACTGCACCACTTAGCTGCATAAGACACCCACTACATAAGGCCACCCTGCCAAGACTGGGAGACAAAGCAGACCGACCTAAAACATAGAAACAAACCGAGAGAGACAGCCAAAATGAGGAGACAAAGAAATATATCCCAAATGAAAGGACAGGATAAAACTCCAGAAAAGCAACTACCATAAACAAAATAGAGGCAAGCAATCTATCAGATGCACTGTTGATGTTAGTGATAATAAGGACGCTCGATAAATTCAGAAAACGAGTAGATGAATTCAGTGAGAACTTTAAGAGGTAGTAAACATACCAAAGGACATAAAAAAACCATAAAAAGAACCATCAGAAATGAAGATTATTGTAGCAGAAATGAAGAATACACAAGAAGAAATCAACGTAATTTTAGATGAAGTAGAGGGCTGAATCAGTAATTTTAAAGACAAGGTTGCAGAAAACACCCAAACAGAACAGTAAAAAAAGAAAAGAAAGAAACACATAAATTATAAAGGTTTGTTTTTTATGGCCTCTATTTTGAAGTCTGTTTTGTCTGATATAAGTAATGTTATTTCAGCTTATTTTTATTTCCATTTTCATGAAAATAGTTTAAGAAACCTCTGGGACAACATCAAGCATTTAATATTCACATCATACAGAGACCTGATGGAAAAGAGAGACAACAAGAGATTGAGAACCTATTTGAAGAAATAATGACTGGAAACTTCCCTAACTTGGCAAAGAAAATACAAGTCCAGAGAGCACTAAGAGTTTTAAGCAAGATAAACACAAAGAGGCCTCTACAAGGGAGCTCCCATTAGACTGTCAGCTGAAACTTTGCAGACCAGAAAAAAACCAGCAAAAGATATTCAAAGTGATAAGAAGCAAGGACCTACAACCAACACTACTCTACCCACCAAGGCTATCATTTTTCATAATAATAAAGGGATCAATCCAACAAGAGTACATAACCTTTGTAAACATTTACAAACCCAATGTCGGAGCACCTAAATATATAAAGAAAATATTGATAGGCATAGAGAGAGAGATCAACAATAATACAGTAATGAAAGTGAAACTTAACATCCTGTTGACATCAATGGGTATATCATTCAGAAGCAAAATCAAGAAGAAAACAGTGGTCTTCAGTGACACATTAGACTAGATAGATTTAACTGATTTTATTTAAGAAATTTCATCTCAAAGGAGCAGAATATGCACTCTTTTTCAAGTGTACATGAAACATATTTCAAGCTAGACTACCTACTAAACAAAACAAGCCTCAGTTAACTTAAGAAGATTCAAATCATATCAAACATCTCCCACAAAGTGGTATGTATGAAAACTGAAAAACACAGAAAGGTTAAATAATACATGCTACTAAACAATTAATGGGTTAACAAAGAGATTAAGAAGGAAATCAGGAGATACCTTGAGACAAATGAAAATTAAACATGACAACTGAAAATCTATGAGTCACAGCAAAAGCAGTTCTAAAAAGAAAATTCATAGCAATATAGGCCTACCTCAAGGAACAAGAAAAATATCAGATAAATAATATAATCAATCTTATTTATACCTAAAGGAGCTAATAAGAGAAAAATAAACAAACCCCAAAAATATAAGGAATAAAATAAATGTAAAAGAGTCTAAGAAAGAATATAAAGTATCAATGAAAGCAAAAGCTGGTATTTTAAAAAGAAAATTGATAAATCTTTAACCAACTCTCCAAGAAAAAAAAAAAAAGGAGATAGTGAACAAAATAAGCAAAATCAGAAATGAAAGATAAATGACAGAAATACAAAGGATTATAAGAAAATACTACAAATACAGTATATGCCAAAAATGTAGACAATTCGAAAGAAATGGATAAATTCCTAGAAATTATAATCTTCTGAGTCAAGAAGAAACAGAAAAACTGAACAGGAACTACTAACAAAAATTGAATCAGCAATCAAATAATGCCCAACAAACAAAAGTCCTGAACCAGATTGCTTCACAGCTGAATTGTAGCAAACAGTCAAAGAAGAATTAACACCTATCCTTTTAAAACTATTCCAAAAAATTCAAGCTGAGGTCAGACTCCCAACTTCAGCTTATGAAACCAGTATTACCCTGATTCCAAAACCACAGACATTACAAAAACAGAAAATTACACGCTAATATTCCTGATAAACATAAATATAAAAATCCTAAAACAATAAAATAAAAATTAGCAAATGGAATTCAGAAATACATTTTTAAAAATCATGTATTATACAATGATCAAGTGAGATTTAATGCTGAAATGCAAGGTTGGTTTAAAATCCATAAATAATTAACATGATAAACCATATAAACAAAACGAAGGATACAAATCATATAAGCATATCAATAGGTATAGAAAAAGTATCCATTTATGATAAAAACACTCAGCAAAGTAATAATAGAGAGAACATACTTCAACATAATAAAAACCATATATGACAATCCCATAGCTAATGTCATATTCAATGAGGAAAAGTTAAAAGTGTTTTCCTTAAGATCAGAAACAAGATAAGGTTGCCCAGTTTCACCATTTTTATTAAACATAGTATTGGAAGTCCTAGCCATAACAATCAGACAAGAAAAAGAAATAATAGCATGCAAATTGGAAAGGAAGTAATAAAAGTCATCATTTGCAGAGGACATGATGCTTACTATATAAAGAAAACCCTAAAGAATTCACCAAAAAAACTATCAGAACTGATAAACAAATACAGTAAAGTAGCAGGATACAAAATTAATATGCAGAAATCAATTACATTGTTATACAACAATAATGAACTGTCAGAAAGAGAAATTTTAATAAATCACATTTACAACTGCGTCAAAAATAAATAAGTAAAAGAGTACATCAAACTTGTCCAACCTGTGGCCCATAGGCCTCACGCAGCCCAGGATGGCTTTGAATGTGCCCCCACAAAAACTTGTTGACTTTCTTAAAACATTATAGGATTTTTTTTTTTTTTTGCTCATCAGCTATCGGTTAGTGTATTTTGTGTGTGGTCCAAAGCAATTCTTCTTCTTTCAATATGGTCCAGGGAAGCCTATGAAAAGATATTCAATGTCACTAATCATCAGAAAAATGCAAATTAAAAGCACAACGACATATATTACCTCACACCTTTCTGAATGGCTATCATCAATAAATCAACAAACAGAAAGTGTTGATGAGTATGTAAGTAGAGAAAAGGGAACCCTTGTGCATTGTTGGTGGAATTGCGAAGTGGTACAACCACTATAGAACACAGTCTGAAGATTCCTCAAAACAATTAAAAATAGAACTACCTTACAATTCCACTTGTGGGTATTTTATCCAAAGAAATCCAAACACTAGTTTGAAAAGATATATGCATCTCTATGTTCACTGTGGCATTATTTACAATAGCCAACTTAAATATTGAAAGCAATAAATGGCTGGATAAAGGAGTGGTACATACACATAAAAAGTGAATTATTACTTGGCCCCCAAAGAAAAAATGAAATGTTATTATTTGCGACAACATGAATTGACCTAGAGGGCATTATGCTAAATGAAATAAATCAGACGGAGAAAGACAAATGCCATATAACTTCACTTGCATCTAAAAAACAAAAATAAACAAAACAGGAACAGACTCACAGAAATAAGAGAACAAACTGATGGTTGCCAGATGAAAGGGTGTTGGGGAGCTGGGTGAAAAAAGTAAAACAAATTAAGAAGTAGAGATTGGCAGTTACAAAATAGTCCTGGGGACATAAAGTAAAGCATAGGCAATGCAGTAGATAATATGGTAATAAGTATGTGTGAGGCCAGCTAGGGACTAGACTTACCAGGGGAATTACTTCCTAAGTTATAGAAACGTCTCACCACTATGAAGCTCAACGGAAACTAATATAACATCGAATGTCAACTGTAATTGAAAAAAATAAATTGTAAATTAAATTTTAAATGAGATTTGAGCTGCCCATGTTGCACTATTACCTGATCCACCAAATTTTCGAAATGAGCATGCAAAATGCAATTCCATTACAAAACAGAAATGGTATGCACAACACGAACCCAAGCAGGTCCAGAAGTCACAAGTAAACTAAACTCCACAACAAGGGGCTCACACTCCCAAGGTCCTTGTTCCTACCAGGTTGCTGCCTCTCCCTCAACCCACTCTTGGCGCCTCAGGAACAGGTACCCAGGGCCAGGAAACGAAGGAGAGAAAAGTTTGAGTCTGGATAATACTATGTATGGCACAGTAATTCTGCGTAAGTTAGGAGGGTACTCCAGTCTCACTAAACATAGCCTTCCTAACAAGCAGGACTGGGTTATCCATCTAGTTTTCTACTTGGAGTGGAATGAAAAGTACCTAGAATGACAGTTCAACCCTGACTTACGGGCTAGTAACTACAGGGTCTGTCCAGCAAGCTTTAAACCTAGAAACACAGCAATTTAAAAATCAGGGACATAAATGTATGGTGACTGACCTCCAGGAATAAGTACAGAGTATAATGATATCCATGCCCACGTCAATCCGCATTATAGAACATGCACGAAGGCGAAGGCTCTCAAACATCTGGTGAACAAGCTAACCCGTTCAGTGGACATCAGTCAGCTATTTTCCCCAGCCAACGTTACAGCTCTTGTTCACATACAAACTTGCTAGGGTGGCATAGATGGATGGATGTCTGTGTTCCACGACATGGTCTTCCTCCCATCAAGGCTAATGTGGCCACCACCAGTGCTGAGTATGCAGCCAGCCCAAAGTCCCCAGGAACCCCCAGAATTATACCATTTTCTGGACCGATCAAGTACCCACCTGGTATCAGGCTGATTATTTACACTGGACGCCTTGCATCAAAGAGGTATAGCATTTTGTCCTCCCGAAGATAAACATTCAGGATGTAAATTTGTCTCAGATGTTCCCACCAGCATCACTATTCAAGGACTTACCTCATACTTTATCAGTTCCCATGTTGGGTGACATAGTAGTGCCTCTAACCAAAGTGCATATTGTATAGGTAATGAGCTTACACTTAGGTAATTCACTGGTAATCCTAAATGCTCCAGCACCCGGAAATAGCAGGCTTTATGAAATGGCGGGACAGCCTGCAGAGGCTTAGTTATAGTGACATTTGATAGGGAACCACCAAAGAGGTTGAGGTGCTATCCCATAGGACACAGCAACCAATATATGGTGTTATCTACCCACCAGCAGAATACAGAGGAGTTAGTTGCAGCCCCTCTCACTATCATATCTCATAATGTCCTGGAAGAACTATGGGCCACACCTACCTTAGTGTGGTGGGTTTTGGAGGTACCAGTTGCCAAGGGCTGGGATTCTTCCACCATATTTTCAATTAGTTTTATACTAACATTAGTCTGGTCTCCTCATTGTCACTCAACCATGGGAAAAAGAGGAGGAATGTGAGCTGTAGTTTCAACCATGAAAGACAAGAGGACTGTGTTTACAATGAAGGAATATATTGGGGAGTCCCCCAGTCCCAGGAAGGGACAACCTAATAAAAACAAAACCACCAAGGACCCAGATCCTGTGGAAATAAACTGCATAAAGGTGCTCCATAAAGGTCCACCTTGCAAATACCAGCATCCAGACAACTTAGAGGGTGAGGAGTAGTAGAAAGAGGCAGTGTGATTACAACAGAGCCTACAGCAGCTATGTTTTATATCACTGAATCGTTTATTTTCTTTTTTGTCTACGCAATCTCATAGAAAGAATACTAACGGCAGTCAATGTTTTATATTTCAGTGAGGGTATGACCAGTTTGACATCCCCTAACAATAGGATAACTGATGGGACAGTGTGCATTGCCTATATGAGGATCACAACCTTCTTACCTTGAAGAAGAACAGTGTGTAGGCTAAGAGGTAAAAGGGACAGACTGCACCAGACACCTGTCATATGTTCCTCAAGGCCCATTCTCCATCATTCTGCACACTGTTCTCTACCCCGGCAATATGACCTCTATGGACTCTATAAACAGAGCTCTGGTCTGCAGTAGGGTTTGGCCAGTGAGGAGATCCAGGAAGAATCAGAGAGGAAGGAAAATAGATCAGGATACTTCTTCTCCAGGACTCCTCCCTACAATTGAGTTCACTACGTCTCCTGACCTAAGACCACTGATTTCATAAAATGGATGACTACCTTATATTTTCCTTCCAAATTATATTAACAGTTCCTTCTCATATTCCTTCAAGCTATAGGTGTTAGCAACTCAGAAGCTAAGCCCTTGGCCACTGCACTATCCACTGAGGCTGTCCTGCTACCTTATCTTTATAAGTAAATCACCTTTAGATTATAATATTTTGACTGGCATCTATCTCCTGTGTCAGATAGAGTAAGTCTAAAAACTTATATTTATCCCCTAGTGAAGATGAATTTCTGTTACTAATTATGTCACGGGAACTAATGAGAAAAACATAATAATAAACATACAGGGGCGAGACCCCAGCCCAGTTCCTGCCCTGTGCAGCCCCAAGCCCACTTGTGGAATAAAACTATGGAAAAACCAACGATGTACAACTATAGAGACTGTTCTGGTCCCTTCCCCTTCTCTCTGTCTCTGTATCTCTCTCTCTCTGTCAAAAACAATAAATAAATAAATAAATAAACAAACAAACAATACAAACAAAACAATTTTAGACATATGAATATAGCACCACGAAGACAATTGCTTGTTGACTTGTTTATTGCTGTAGTTCAGCACCTAACACAATGCCTGATACACAGTAAACATTAAAACATAGTTGTTCAATCAGTGAATATACATAAACACTATGAGAATTGTATTGTTCCAAGTCAATGGGTAAAATGAATTAGAAATCCTGCTATTAATTAAAAAATAATTATCAGTCACAAATAGGACATCAGACCATAATATAGCACATTTTCTATTAGGCAAATGTACACAGCAAGCCCATTTCCATTCAAAATAACAAAAATTCCAGATATAACTACAGAAAGAAAATTCTAAATACAGGTAGTCATTTTTTCCTACTATGAGGTTTAAGCATTGAAAACTGTAAGCTGAAAACACTGAAACCCAAGTTCTAGTACTTTTCCCAGGTCACTTAAGTTCTTCCCTATTGTTTATGGCAAAGCCTTGGCAACATCTTGGATTCCTCCCTTTCTCTCATATCCAATCCATCAGAAGGTCTTTTTGATTCAATTTTCATAATAGTTATAAAATCCCATCACTTTTGCCACAGCTAAGAGACTGGTCAAACCACCATCATTTCTCACCTGGCTTATGCAGTAGTCATAACTAGACTTTCTGCTTACATCCTTGCCTCCTACAATCTGTTTTCAATATAGCCATTCAGATTAACTGTGATAGTTAATTCTATTTGTCAATTTGACTGAACCTTGGAGTAACCAGATATTTGGCTAACTGTTATTTCTGGGTGTGTCTGTGAGGATGTTTGCAGATGAGATTAGCATTTGAACTGGCAGATTGAGTAAAGCAGATTGCCCTCCCCATCGCTGGGAACATTATCCAATTCTTTGAGATCCTGAAGTACAAGTGGAAGTAAGAACAAGTGGAAGTAAGAATTCACTCTCTCTGCCTGACTGCTAAGCTGGAACACTGGTCTTCTGCCCCTAGAGTAGGAGTTAAAATATCTGCACTCCTGGTTCTGAGGCCTTTGGAGTAGGACTATCACTTAAACCATCAGTTCCCCTGCTTCATAGGCATTTGAACTGGAACCAACTGGAACTAAACCAGCTTGCAGACCGCAGATCACATGTCTTCTCTGCCTACATAATCACATACGCAATTTCCTCATAATAAATGTGTGTGTGTGTGTAATTGATTGGTTTTTCTGGTGAATCTGAATATAGTAATACCTTAAATCATAAACACAATCATGACATTTCTCTGCTTAAAAATCCCCAGTGGCTCCTACCTTACAGTATAAACCAAGTCTTAATAGTAATCTACAAGTACTTATATAATCTGAGCCTTACTCATTTATCTTTTTAATGCCTTTTCTAACTGCTTGGTCCTAACTCATTATGTCCCATAACGCTCAGTCCTAACTCATTATGTGCAATACTGTTCGACTTCCAGTTTCCCGATTACTCCAGAGAAACCCCTGTCTAAGGGCTTTTGCACTGGCTATTTCCTGCCTTGAACACTCTTCCACAGATTTCTGCAAAATAAACCCTTCAGGTGTTTGCACAAATGTCAGATTCTCAATAGTTCCTATCCTAAAAAAAAAAAAAAACTTTTTAAAATTGCCCCTCCACAACTATGCCCCTCATACTTTTCTATTTCCTTTTTGCCATAGCATTCGCCACACAATATTTATGTTTATTGTGTTACTGCCTGTCCTCTGCTCCTAGAAAGTAAGCTCTTCCAACATAGAGGTTTTAGTCTGTTTTATTCACTCTTAAATTTTAAGCACCTGTGACAGTACTGGGAACACTACATAAATCTCTGAAATAAATTTTATTTACTAAAACAAAGGGTGAGACTTGGACAAATTTGCCTCTGTCACCTAAAAAACTATTTATTTTCTGTAGTAATCTGTTATTTTACTAAATACAAACAAGGTTTTACTTATTGAAGAGCATTAGGTATAATCAATTACAAACAGTTGGGGACAAACTCTTCTTTATTTCTAAAGTGTCCAAACTAACTTTTAGTCTCACTTTTATACATGTTATTAAACAACTGAGTTGTATTTTAAAGTACCACATTGATTTTAACAAATAAATGTGTGCATGCATAAACAAATACAGTAAATTCCATAAGTGTATTTTCTACTTGACAAGCAATAAAAATAATGATTATTCAAAGATAACATTGAAGTCAAAAAGCTATAGAGAAATTTGCGTTTCTGAGCTTTGATATGGTGTAAGTTGTTCAAAATGAGTACCCTCTTCTCAAATTAATATGGAATTTTCTTGTTTTTCTTAATTAAAGATCAGTCATTTGAGGAAAGAAAATAACCCTATACACTCAGTAGTGTTTAATCAATATTCAAACACTATATTGAATTACATTTTACAGGATTACCAGAATAAAGCACAGAGCTTATCATCCACCATCTGCCATTTGCAAGTTTTACTAAGACATTTAGGTTTTTTGCTACTCCCTGCTCATCACATTCCAAGAATATAATGGCATTATTGTATTGGCCCAAGATGTTGTACTCTATAGATATCCAAATGATTAAAATCTGTATTAGTCTCAATTTTCCAGAGATACAGAATCAACTGGACATTTACAGGTCTTTTTTAAAAGATATTATAAAGAATGCCTCACATGGATATGGAGACAGAGATGTCCCAAGATCTGTAGTGATCAAGCTACACACTCAAGAGAGTCAATGATTTGGTTCCAGTGTGAGTCTGAAGGCCTGAGAACCAGGGGATCTGATGGTGTAAATTCTAGTCCAAGT
>PVKE010044951.1:0-12803 GCA_004027555.1 Craseonycteris thonglongyai | reverse complement strand
AACATGAAGCGCGAAGTGGCAAGGGAACACTGTATATTCAAATGTGTCCATAAAAATATCATAGCTTAGAATTTCAAATGCTTTTACTCTGTGGTCATAATCAAGTACAATAAAATTAAATTATTAAATTTAAACTTTCTTCAAATAATGGCTGTAAGAGAATCTCCTACGCACACAAGTGTGTGTGTGTGTGTGTGTGTGTGTGTGTGTGTGTACATATTACCTGAACTCTTTGTTTAAGATACACGTTCATGAGGGTGCCTTGGAACTCTGTGGCCTTTATCTTGCTATTCCATATGCACAATTTAAAGATTACTAAAAGAGCTCTGAAAAAGAAACATGAAACTTCTGATCTTTGGCTTTAAGTAATAAAATTGCAGAAGTATAATGTCTTATGTCACCATAGAAAAAAATTTACTTTTAAAGTACTTGTCAAAAATTAACTATTCTTTTTAACATTTATTAGAGGTAATATTATCCATTTATTAAAAGTAATAAAATATATAGTATTCAGTATATTTATTCTGGGATAAAGTTTAGGCAATATAATTTTGGGAAAAAAGACTGATTAAATTATCTAGCATCAGCTCACATTATATTTAAAAAAAAAAGTCAAGATAGTTTTATTAGCACAAATCTTAAAACTAATTTACCCTGAATGACACCAGCACTGCCCTGGCCATTTCTATATTTCTTATTTTTTTTTATCCACAAAACATGTCTGTTGAGTTCACAAAGAATTTCCATTAAAAAAAAACACACACAAAAAACGAGGCTTACAAAATACATAAACCATGAAACTATTGTCAACAGTGCCACAATTCTCTAAAACATAAAGTCCAATAAAAATACTCTTGGCGTAGATAAAGTCTGTGAAAGTCTGTGAATATGCTATAATGTGAAGATAACACGCTGAATTGACATTTATTAATCATAGTAAAACGCCCATTAAAATCAAATTGCATGTGTGTTAAGCAGAAGCATTCAGGATATCATAAGACGAATCACAGTATTATGTTTAGCCCCAGCTTGAGTTGTAACCTGAGATGTGATGCTGCATTTGGTTGTTCTCTTCTTGATCATTGTTTTTTTTCTCTGACTGGGCTGTGTGCAACTTCACATTGGCCTATCTATGGCCCCTTTTCATAACTGAAATGGTTCCTCATTGCCAATGCTAACAATGAATAACTGCCAACAAAGTTATCTTATTTTATTTGATCCTGTTCAATTTGCTGAAAACTGAATAAAAGCAACAGAAACAATTATTGTTAATTTTGCAGTGCCTTGAGATCTAAGTAAAAGTGAGGAGGGGTGCTTTCTAAAAGTTACAGCAATGATTGTCAAGAGAGAGTTGGTAGGTGCCATTCACTGAATTATCTGAAGTGATAGGAACTCAAGAGGCCCAGCAGGTGTGCAGGCAACATCAACTTTAGCTGTGAAAATAGGGCATGACTTTCAGAAATCAAGTCATCATACTGTACTCACAAAAGGCCTTGGAAATGAGCTAAGAAGTGACAGTACTTCATTTTCATTTTTGTTTTGTTTCCTTTTTTTATTTTCCCAAGAGCATATGAGACCAACATTCAATCATCTCAATTACACTCTACCAGAGTTTACTTACCTCTAGAGCAGCGGTGTCAAACTCAATTAAAACACGGGCCATTTGGTGCCACAGGCAAGATTCACGCGGGCCACATCACATTTACGAACGTCGCCGGAACTGAGTCAGAGCATTTATACATGCCCACAGGTCCCCAGGAAAGGCATTGGGCCACGTGTATACTCGTCTTCAGTAGTTAAAGGGTTAACGAGGGAATTGTGTGTACGGCATTATCTCAATCTCCCCTAAGCGCTATTTTCTTCATAACAATTTTTTCTATTTTCATTTTATTTCAGAGCATCGTGGGCTACCAGTTTGACACCCCTGCTCTAGAGTATGCTTCATTTGTATCTATATTCATCACCATGTTATTGGAAATAAAATCCAAAATTTGTATTTAGTTTGTAAATGTATAAATAGAGCCTCTGTGTTAAAATAATATATAGAATACTATCTGTGAATAACAACCTAAGGTTGTCTATTTGCTATTTTGTGGATGTTACACATATTTGTGCCTCTATTAATGTTGACCCAAATCATCTGGGTTTGCCATGGACTACCAAGTTTTCCAAGATGTGAGACGTTCAGTGCTAAATCTGGGAATTCTAAGGCAAAATGGGATGAGATTGTCATCCTAATATTTTCCTGTACATATTTTCTAAGTGAAGATGGTTAGCAAAGTACTGTCCTCCAGAAGTGCGTATCTTCCCCTCAATTTTGTGACTTTAGAGACAATAAGGGTGGAGGTATTTTTTGAAAGAGAAACTAAAGGGAATTTAGCTATGAAGTGAGAGATATGAAGCATAGCAAATTCATAGTTAATTTGCTTCTTATTCTGTGAAGTGTACTCAAAAAGAAAATTGGCATTTATCTATACTTATCAATTTCTGTACACTCATTTTTACAATGGTAACATTTCTTACCACATTAAAATGGCATTTAAGCATAATCTAAAATTCTACCCAATATCATTTAGGAGACACTTGCCAATGTAGTTCAGACTTTTAAAATAAAATTGAATAAATCTTAGAAAATATGTTCTTACCAAAATGTATTACCCCAAATATATACGTACACATTAATTCATCAAATCACTATAATTATTTGTAAAATGACTAATTACTGAAGAAGAAATCTATTTAATAGAGTGCTCAGAAGTTAGTCATGGGCCAATCATGAACACCATTTACTTCCCTTCCTATTTCAGTTAAAGAACCAAGTTAGAGAAAAGTTACAACTTGAGATTTCTGTGAAATAATTCTAGACATAGTAGACTATCTCATCAAAACTTTAATTGCTTTCAATGTAAGAAATTAAAATAAATGTTATAAAGTTTTACTTGAATTTTCTAATTTTATTTATGTGGTAAAACAACTATTTACTATTATCTAGACTGCCTTCATAGGTTGACCAGACATACTGTTTGAAAAGGAACAGAAAACAATGGTACTGTCCCACTTCAAATGTATGTATGGTCAGCCTAGTCTAACTGGACTAAATGCAAGGTGCCGGTAGGCTGACTGTGTTGGGAGCCAGTCATGAGCCTGAACGGAAAGGTTTTGGGGGACCTCAATGGCAAAGCCTCTGTTCCCTGGGCCTAACGGGAGGGACTGGCCCAGGGCCTTGATGGCAAAGCCTCAATCGTTCTTTTATCTCCCTCAGGGTAATTGGGTGATTAGATATAGAAAAGTGTGTATATATAGCTTCACATGGTGGCCCATGATCTACATGTGAAAGCCCTTACTGGTAGGGGCTGTTACCTCCTGTAAAGATCTGTTCACACCATGCTTTGCTATGCTAATGCCTGACCTTTGCCTGTTCATTGTTATGATAAACTTTTGCTATGTAAGACAAACAATGAAGCTATTCAGGGCTGCTCCTAATGAGGACAGCCAGCCCACAACTTTGTCGATCTTTAATTCTCATTGCTTGAACTCCGGGACATCATTCATCCAGGCTGGTGCCTGGCACGACTATAAGTACATTTAAAACTGGACAGTACTGTTGTCTGTCCTGTTTCAAACTGTACGTATGGTCAGCCTGTGCCTTGATATTATTACACACAAAAAGAAATTCCACAAAACTACACTTCCTTTTTTTCCTTGTTCTTCACATCTAGTCTATCTACAAGTGCTTCCAGGTAAGGATCCAAAGCAGTTCTTGAAGTTGGCACTTTGTCTGCATTTCACTGCTAGTCCTTCTAAGTGCCATCTCCCCGAATTTTAACAGCATCCTACCTGTTCTGAGTTCATCTGCTCTTATTTCCCAGACTCCATTCTTCATGCGATTGCTAAAGGCATCTTTTTGAGTGAAGAACATTGTTATTTATTATTATTTTTTGTTTGTTTAAAACCTCTGGGAAAGCTGGGATGGCTCAGCAGGTTAAGTGCTTGCTTTGAAGCCCCGGGGACCAAGGATCAAATTCTGGCCCGGGCCATGCGAACCCACATGCTGAACTGGGGAGTGCCCCCAGTTCAGTTCTTGCCAGGACCTATGTAGGAGGCTCCTGGCCTGGTTCCTGCCTTGTGCAGCCCTGTGCCCACCTGTGGAGTAAAACTACGGTATATGGAAAAACTAATGTCAACTATGGAGACTGCTCTGGGCCCTCCCCCTTCTCTCTGTCTATCTCTGTCTCTGTTTCTCTGTCAAAAAATCAATCAATCAATCAATCAATAAAACTTCTGAGTGACTTTCCAGTGTTTTAGGATAAATTTCCAACTTTACACTAAGGGACCCGACTAATCTCTTTTCCTCTTACCTCACCTGATTCTTCTTCCAGGACCTACTCCCAGCACTACTTGTCCTTAGGAATCCACACCTCTCACCCTTCCTCTCACAGCACAGATCTGCCCACTCTGCTTTTATCTAGTCTATCTAACCCAAGCTCAAATGATACCTGCGTAGACGCATTCACTGACAACACTTTCAAAGACGTCTTGCTCCACTATACCCCATACTTAGGACTCTACTTACTGCAATTTTGGTTTATGTTATTTTATTTTGTTTTATTTCATAAAATGGTATTCTTTTCATCAATTAAAGAATTTAGAAGCAGGGATCTCCTTGGCATTTTATTGTTATATTCCCCAGTTTCTCAAAGCATACAGTATATGTTCAATAAGCATCATTGAATTAAAGCATAATTGATTCCAACTACTCTATTTTTTCAAGCTTAAAATGTCATTTATCATTTGGGTTCAATGTATAATTAGAACTTTTAGTTGAAGTTTTTATCTTACTCTTACCTTCCTTTTTAAATAATACTTTAATCAAGGATGAATATGTAAATGTATTTCTTGATACTTTGCACTATGGTTTACAAAATGTCTAAAAAACTGATATTAAGTTAATAAATAAGCTTTTAAGATAATTTTTACTATACTTAGACATTCATTGAGGTCAGAAAGAGATAGCAACTCTCCTATTTACAAGTTCCAAATTTTGTTATATAAATAAAATAGTACTTGCAGAATCTCATTATAAAGTAAAAACTAGCAATTTCAGCCAAATTATTGCTAGAAACCCATTTGTAAAATAGAATGCTTACATTGCCTTTTATCTTGTTGCTAATCAATGGACAATATCTCTTTCCTCAAAAATTGCTCACTTATTTTAATTATTCAAAATTAAAGGATTATTGCCTTTTTGTTATTGTTTACATAACTGATGTTACCAAAAGAAAAGAAAGAATGATGCTGAGTTGAAATAAGACTCTCAGTTGAAGGAAAAAAAGTAAAATAAAGAGTAAAATTATTTTGACAGTGTAAAATGAAGGATCACAATGTCAGGACATAGGTTGTTCCTGGTGAATCATGCTTCCCCCAAACATACAAACAAACAAACAAAAACTGATGCTAAAAGAGAAATAATTGTTATAAATTCTTCTAAATTTCAGTTCAGTTAGAATCATGCTGAGAAAAGAATGAGGTGTGAAGAGAACAAATATTTGTTTCCTATTGAAAAATAAATTGTAAATTCAGGGTGATTAAGAGATATAACCAAGCTTAAATGGATGGTAAATGAAAGACTGTGGCTTGAATTCAGGTGTTTCTGTTTCTAAACTTATTATGGTAGGAACCAACACTGGAGCTTCTCTATCTCCCATCACACTTACTGCTAGCCACTCAGAGTGAGGAGTAAATTAGAGGATCCCTCACCCTCTCCAGCTCCGCCGGTCATGGCAGCAATGAATAACGAGAATAATGTTTACAAACCTAAATTAGTTACTACATAGCTAAAGAAGCTCTTTCTGTTCCCCATTTCCCATGACTTCTAACTTCTTTCTCTCTCTCTTCCTTATAATTCAACTTTTTAAAAAATGTACAGAGTTTTTATATTTGATTAGAAATGTAATCCCATTCAAAAAGAATGGAGAATAAAGTGAAAATCATCCCCAATGTCTCAAATCTCAGCAACAAAACTTTCAACTACCTTTCAGTCTCCTTTTTGTCTCTCCACAGGTGTGCATGTGCAACCACACAAATGAACACATACAATATATATACACATAATTTACTTGCCCAGAATGATATTACTCATGCTATTTGAAAAATATGTTTTATTCCATTGAGGAACACATAATATAGTTCCATGATAATGTAGATAAATGCATGCTATTTTTCTGAGTAATGGTAGCAAGATTTATGATTATGCATGGTGTAATGTATGACAGAGGTCCACAACTTCCATTGATCAGTACTGTTTTGTGTCCTGATAGGAACCAGGCCATACAGCAGGAGGTGAGTGGCAGATGAGCAAGGGAAGCTTCATCTGTATTTACTGCCACTCCCCATTGCTTTCATTACCTCCTGTCAGATCAACAGTCACATAAGATTTTCATAGGAGGACAAACCCTATTGTAAACTGCGCATGAGAGGGATCTAGGTTGCTTGCTCCTTATGAAAATCTAATGTCTGATGATCTGAATTGGAGCTGAGGTGATGATGCTGGTGCTGGGGTGTGGCAGCAAATATGGATTAACATAAGCAGAGAAGTTTGACTCCACAGAGACTATAATAAATCAATTGCTTGAATATGCATATCAAAACCCATGTTCAAGGCTCCTACTGATTTTGCATTATGGGGAATTGTATAATATTTCATTATATATTACAATGCAAAAACAATAAAAATAAAGCACACAATAAATGTAGTGTGCTTGAATCACCCCAAAACCATTTCTACACCCTGGTCCATGGAAAAATTGTCTTCCAAAAAATTCATCCCTGGTGCGAAAAAGGTTGGGGGCCATTGGCATATAGTCACCACTATTTAATTATAAAATTTTAACTAATTTTTAAATATTTTTAAGACAGTGTAATTAGTAACCTTGCATTAACATCTTTATATACCTTGTCCAATTATTTTTTTGCAATAATGAGAATGAGATTTCTGGAGTAAAGTGTAAGTTTGTTTAAATTTGATGTACATTGTCAAACTGCTCAATCAGAAGTTCATATGAAAATGAATTTCTATATCCATACTGTAGGCAATACTGTGTTTTGTTTGTATGTATGCACATAGAAATTTTATCCATTAGTTTATTGAACATTTTTTGTGTTGCCCATATACCAGGAACAGTTCTATATTCTCAAACAACCAGAGTTTAAGATCCTTAGACTAACAGAATTTATATTCAAGCAAAAAGACACATAAAAATAAGTAAATAAAATACACAAATTTTTGAGTATGTTAGAAGTTGATACATACTAAAAAATATATATAAAAGAGCAAATTAAGAAGTGTTTGGAGTGTCTGTGTGATGATGAAGGTGAGCAGTTTGTAATCTTAAAATGAATCTTTTAGGTGGTCTCACTGAGAAGGTAAGATTGGAGGAAGCAAAAGGCATGGAGGAGATGAAAAAAGTTAAGAAAACAATGAGTGAAAGACATTTCCCAGCAAAGCAAATGTATTGAGCAGGGGTGTGCCTTAAGTAAGTGTTCTAAGATTAGCAAGCATTCCATATTATTGAGAAGAGAGTTGAATAAATTGTTATGCAATCATTTCTATTCATGTAGACCTTCTGTAGCTCTCTGTGTTCTAATCCTGGCTTCTCCACTTACTGGATCTGTCTAACTTTCAGCAAGAGTCATGATTTCTCTATGCTTCAGATATCTTATTTAGAAAATGACAATATTAAAAATACTGACCTGAGTGTGTTGAGAGCAATGAATGAATACAAATAATACATTTAAAACAATGCCTAGTACAGCGTGAAAACTAAATACGGGCTAGCTATCATCATTATCCTCCTCCTGCTCCTCATCATCATCACCATCACCACCACCACCATCAGTGTTATTTCTCACTCAAGAGGGATTAGTTTTGTAAACATCAAACCATTGAAATTTTTGTTATTTTGACCAATTGTTTGCCTCCCTCAATATTTATTCTAGGTTCCTTGATATCGATGGTTTTTTGTTGTTGTTGTTGTGTTGTTTCTTTTGTTTTGTTTTTAAGCTCTTGAGATGTCTAAGGTAAAAATGCCTAAGGTAAAAAATGCCTTTTAGGTGCCTAAAAACTGGGAACCTATGATGTGTCCTTTGTAGCGGATGTTATTAAAACTCTTGCCCAGGTTTGGTTTGTCTGATTGGGATATCCTGATTAACAGGGAATGCACTTCCAGTTGTCTCTGAGGTAAAATTCTAGTATTTCTTTAGCCTTACAGTTTGCTCTACTAAGAGGTGTTCTTTGTGCTTTGACTTACCTGTTTTAATTTCCAATTTCCCCCTTTCCACAAACACACATTCACTGCTTCTTCCATCTGATGTTTCTATCTAGATGACTGTTCTTTGTACACCATTTCCCCTTTAGTGTCTGATTCACTTCTGTAATGCCACCTTATATGGTGAGTGAAATTCCAATTGAAGCCATTTCTCATTTGGGATTCTCTGTGATTATTATTATAATTATTTTGATTTGTTGTGGAATAGATTAAAAAAGGGAAGTTGAATATCCAATATTTCTGTGACCCACTATATTCTTAGTCTTAACCCCCCATATTTATGACTGTCAGTGAAGATTATTTTTAATTAATTTTTTGCCTCTGTTAATTTACTTCATGTTCTTAATGCTGTAGAGCACAATGCCTCCCTAAAAGGAAATCAATGTGTGGATTTCCAAAATTTTTTTTTTTTAACTTGTTCAAAATTATTATTAATGTTCTATCTTGAGGTTTACTGTGTGAGCTTGGGGTCTCTCCCAAATTTACTATTTCTTGCATAATCTCTTTAATCACTCTTTTGTTCATTTTAGTCAGAGATTTAGGAATCTGAAAACCAAAGGGTAAAAAAGTTTAGCATTAGAACACAAAAATAATTCACCCTACCTGAAAAAAAATCGCATAAATTTAGTGTTGTTTTTTTAATTGTTAAGTTTATTGAGGTGACATTGTTTGACAAAAATTACATAGGTTCCAGGCATACAATTCTACATTACATTGTCCATGCATTGTATTATGTCCTCAGATTTTTTAAAACTAATGTTGTCTATATTTCAATATTATGTATGCCTTAAAAATTGAGGTTTAATATTTCTATGTTCAGTCTTCTCATGTTGCATACTCAGTTTTTCATTTACATCATATTTTGTATGTACATGGAGTCATAAGAATGTATGCTAATTTTATCCCCAAATTATTGTTTAACTTCTCAAGATTCTTGTGGAGTAGAACATGCATTCAATGTATCATTAACTGCTATATATGTGGCTTCCTGTTCTCTAGTTTTATAGGCATACAGCTGCAATTTTGAATCAAATTTTTCTTTGTCTTTAGCATATGACCTCACAATGATGAGCAGATATTATAGGGAAGAATGTACAGGTATACTGTTTCTTAAGTGAGAAACTGGATATTCTCCTACAAAGCATTTGTGGTATATTGGCTTTTACTGGGTGGAGGTGGGCAGTGAGTGAGCTAAATCAATACCTATACATTGATAGCTCTCTTGGCCTGTCAAATGGTCCTAGTTGACCATCACTAATTTAACAGGGAGAGGCTTACTGGAGCAATCTGGGTCCCTGGGTTTAATTCTAGTTTGTTTTACCAATAGTCCTAATAGAAAACCTTTCATTTATTTGGTCCTTAAGTATTTTAGCTATTAAAAAAAAAAAAAAAATTGTTCCTAAGCCTTTCCTATAGAGTACCCTGATTCTCTTACTCTAAAAGATGATAAACCTTAACTTATCAAGAATCTCATCTGAGTTGACCAAAATGTCTACTCAGGGATCAATCACAAACTGCATGTCTAACTGGGTGGGCTTGCAGGCAAAATAGCAACCAAGTAAGTATGATCTGAGATCCATCTGAAGATCTATTTGTCTGAAAACATCACACTTCTCGTCTTTCAATTATAAACTGCCCACAGCTTGATTTACTTTGTATAAGCCTCTAGTAACTTAAAGACTAACCATTCAGAGACTGTCATGGTGCCAGGCATCTTACAGATTATATGCAACATAGTAAGCACTTTATAAATATTAAAGGAATGAAATAATGAGTTATGTGGAAATGTTAAGTAACAGTCATTATAAGATCAGATTCCAGTCATTTAGGTTATCACACTTCCTAACACAATTTAGTTTCCAAAAAAAAAGAAAAGAAAGAAAGAAAGAAAAAAAAGGAGGCCACCCTCTGATTAGCCTTGAAAAGTTAAACAAAAAACAAGATCTGTTTTATTTTTAATCTCAGTTCTTTAGAAAATTTATTGTCTGACATAAATCACAGGAAAAGCTATTTGGATGTTCCAGTTCATTACATAATTAACAATAAGATGAAAGCAGTAAATCCCACAAAAATCACTGAATGCTTGTTTTAGGCGCAATCTATTATTATGCCACTATTTCCATCGAACCATTTTGTGTGCTGCTTTTGATGCTTAAAATAATTTTTCTAAAATGGGAAGTGAGATGACTTTTTCAGCTGCCATGATTTAAAGACAATATTTTTGTTTCTTTTACACTTTTACTTTTCTAAATATCCATGTTTACCTCCAAAAGCCTCTATATGTACAAAAGTACCTTTTCACAAGTTCTGAAATATAAAATATAATAATACCCTGGACATTTGAGGTACCGTAATTTATAAAGCGTTGTTTAAAATGTTGTTTCTTTTAATTTGAAAACAAAATTGACACATTTTATTTTTAAAAAAGAGTATGTATGATTAGTCAGCCCATAAATAATTAAAGGTGACTCTTTGGAGAGTTTTAATTCCTTCTTTTGGTTAGGATTAAGATAGAATTTCTGGTTCAAGAGCAATTTATTAGTTAGCAACTACTCTTTGCCTCTATTAGCAAAGACCTGACTTTACTGCCTTAAACATATGTATGTATTCCCAAAAGTTGAAGAGTTCTTGAGGTGGAAATCTAGAGCTAAAATAAGTACTCCATTAGGTAATTAGGTAAACATCCTTCTTCTATTTATCAGTTTTACCCTCTTCTTACTATCTTTCCTATTCAAGTAATCTTATAATCCAAAATGGCTACAGTAGCCTTAAAACCATCATATCTAGTTTCTAGGCATGCTGTAATATAGAAGTAGATAGAAAGCCTTTCAGAGCTGGTGAGTAAAAAAATGTATAATCGTTACTTCACATAACAAACCTCTATGCACATGTCCTAGTCCTATAAAAGTTGCTCACTTCCACAATGACACACAGAAGGTCATAGCCCAAGTTTATTCTTCCAAAAGACATTAATAACCTAGCTCCACATGTCAAAGTGTTGTATCTTATTATTATATAATATTTCCTATTAAAAGCTTGGTTTAAACTCCCATTGAGTGTTCTCAGTATGAATTCAACTTTGTTTTTGACACGTGAGAAGTTCTCTTTCATGGACTGACACATGGAAGTTGCACTAAATTTGTTACATTTTTCTAATATTTGTTAGAATAGTTCTGTGTTTGCACATTAGCTTTGTTGGTCTCATATAACAAATTTCCCAGTATCAATCATTTTGTTATATGGATAGGTAAGCTTTAATCTCAATGAATTTGAATTATATTTATACAGCCTATTCTAGGTTATACTCAATATTGGTCTTGCTGTCTTTTTCCAGGGGAAAGTTTGTTTAAAATAAATAAATGAATAATATTATGTGGCAGAAAAAGATTCCTTGTCTCTGCTTCCATTACAACTTATTTTCTGAAGTAGATATTGTGGAGATGAAGTATTCTGACAAGGCAGTAGGTGAACAGCAACCAAACTCATTCTTCCAGGTGATGTGTCTTTCACACTACTCATAGACGTAGCCTCACTTTTTCACAGAAATGATCCCAGAGGAGACAGTTTTATTAAATTTCTCAACTAGCTTTTATACACTGATTTTGACAAATATTCCTTCTAACTTCTTATCAGCAACTTAGTCACTCTAAGTGTCCTAATTCTAAGCATAACTAGCATCAAACACCATGAAACAAATGTTTTCAGGTGAAATATTTCTGCAAACCCTTTCTTTAATTAAAAATCTAAGTACATATACCCATTCTATGGCATCGTTGTTATTGCAATAAATATACCACCCAAATTCAGGTGGCAAACAATGTTTTGGGTTTTTTTTCCTACTCAAAATTGAAGGGTTGCTTTGTAGTGACAATATAGTTGGCATTCATGTAATTTTTATTGCTTTCCCTTATTCTGACCATATTCTTATGGGTGTTCTTCAGCACTCTTTTTTGTGGTACTGCATCCCTTGATTTATGATTATATTATATGTTTGTTGTTATACTTTTCAGCATTTATTTGCCATATATGGCCTGTCAGTCATTTACTTTGGTATTAGACTGTTCTTTTTCTATGAAAGCAACTTCTTGTCTTGAAGCATTGCCTGACATGCAACTTCAAGGTTATTTCAGGGTTGATGGTCTCTGGATGTATTCTACATAATCTTTTTTTTTTGTTCAGATGTCATAAAATCATATGTAGCTTAAGTTATAACACCCTACTTTTTATCTGTTATGTTTTTTTTTTCTTTGGGCAGACTAAATAGTCTTAAAATTTCATTTTTTCATTATTACTTTAAAACATCTATAAATATTTCCATAAATACTATTTAAAATAATAAATTGTCTCTTAATTTAACATTTATATGAACAATTTTGTGTCAATAAGAAAAGAGTATGCATATCTAGTGCATATATTATAATGCAGAATAAACTGGCATACTAGGTTATTATTCTAATATGTTTAGTCACAGAAGAATAT
>PVKE010044950.1:0-12806 GCA_004027555.1 Craseonycteris thonglongyai | reverse complement strand
GAGAAATTTTGAAAGAAGCAATGGTTGCCTTTTTAGATTTTTCCACATGTCTAGTGAAAACAGTCTGTTGAGTAGTTAAACTTCATTTTAGTTGATTTATTTTTTTCTTTCTTACTTCAGATTTAAGTGGATAATTCGTATCAAAAGTGGTATGACTTGTCTGAAAGTGACGTTCAACATTATGTTTTTTCAGCACTGCAATATTACTGCCACACAACAGGCAAATGCATTTACCTTTTAAATTAATGAAACAATATGATTCCTCCCAGTCTGTATTAAAATTATAGGTTCATTTTCTCTTATTTGGTCCACTCATTTTAGGACTAAAAAAATAAAAATAAAAATAGTTATAGAACTACAATATTGTATCAAATTGCCACCATAATAATAGATGACCTACCTCGCTTTTATTTCATTTAAAATCGAATATACCAAAACCCTGTGATCCTAGCTAATCATCACGACCCGATCAGTCCAGCAACTGCAATCAAAATGGCAGCTTCATGTCTCCCGGTTGGGTGGAGGAGAGTTTAAAGAGCGCAGCGGCTACACAAGACGCGACATGTACAAAGGGGAAAGCTAGGGAAACACTTATACATACGATATCGCAAACATACCAACGAATATAATAAACTTGTGTAGATACTCAAACAATATTTTAAAATTCTAACAAATGTATAAAAATAAATTATAGTTTTACTTAGTGTTTATGAAAAACTTCTGATGCAGTCACATAATGGCGGGTGCACACAGATCGGGCCGCGGGCGCTATGGCGCCCACGGGCACGGGGTTTGGAATCCCTGGTCTATTGTGTACATGAAAAGTAAATCTTTTTGTCGTGGTTATGACAAAAGCTTTAGGCTTCCTAGTTTCAGTTGTCTCTAAATGCATTTTTTCCAGAAGTCCTACCTAAATTACCCTGCAGTGTAGCTAATACTGTTGCTATCAAAACTGTTCTCTAATGCCTTCCAATTCATGCAAAAAATAAATATACAGTAGGTTTACATAAGAATCAAATCCTCATTCTGATGATGAATCTGGAGAAAAACTTAGATGTGGAGCTGAAATCAGGTTTTCACCAATTTCCTTCATGGCTAGATTTTGACATTTTTCATTTTACAGAATTAATGACTCTCAGAGCACTGCAATAGAAGAGAAATTCCTTTATTCTTCCTTATTTCTATGTCCAGAATGATTACTTAAGTATTTACCAAAGGAAGGAAGGCCGGAAGGAAGGCCAGAAGGCCGGCCAGCCTGAGCTAGGCATATGCATATTTTAATCTCTGTAATGAAATGAAGTTACTCTGTTAGATTGGTGGTGGGGGCAGTGTGTCTGGAGTATAGGGAAAGTAAGACTGGACAACCTCTTCCCCAAATTTTTGGAAGTACTTAAGTACTTGTTTTATAATTCAAGCTAAAAATATAGGGAAGCAGAAACAAAGGGATCTCTCTAGTGTGAGCCTGATGCTTCAAAAGAATAAAAGACTCCTAAAGCAATAAAATAAATATACACAAAAAATGGGGAAAATAATTATGAAATAAAAATAAATAAGAAGACATTAATATTTGAAAAAAAGCACAGAATCATATGATATTACATATTTGAAAAATGCTTTTGAGGTTCCTGAAAAAATAAAATTTAAAGATAGAATTTGAATAATTGGTTGATATGACTGTATATTCAGAAAATAAAGGGAAACAAATCAAAATATATGCATGTATTTTTATAAAATACAATTTTTATAAACTAATTCTAAAAATTAAGAACATACTTATATGCAAATTATAGTGATTAAAATAGAGATTGTATTTTTAATAGAAAAAAATGTAGAAAATAAGTAAACAGATAAAAATAAACACATTAACCTTAAGACTATGTGGTATGGAAGAGAACATTTGAATTAATGCAAAGTCAGACCATGACAATGAATAGGATTACTCCATAATGTCAGTTATTCCTAAATCATCGCATGAACTATACATGATATCAGCCAAAATAATACCTTAGAGAGTGGGTGATGTTGGCCATTCCTACTTTTAAACAGCATTTTAAAACAGATTTTCTGGAAATATAGGTAGATAATAATAACTGATAACACTCAGGAAGGAAATAAAAAAAACTATAACCATGTAGAAGGTAAAAACATTCAGGGATTTGCTCCAAATTTAAGTAATAAAAGGACCATCATATAAGAATCGCAGTGGCTATCACAATATTCTCCCTATCTCTGAGAAATGTGTTATATCTAAAAAAAAACAATGCCTTGTGGCAGAGATCCATAGGCATATGTCAGTTTTCTGATTATTAAAATTCAGTAGAACATTAAGGAGTTCAATAGGTAAGATTCACAACTCATTATGTTCCTAGAATTTTGAGAAATCAATATACAGAAAAAACTGTGATGGCTATGAAAGGTTTTGGAGTTACTTAAAAGTTAGGGTTTCCATGTATTCAAATCTTAGTTGAGCCAGGATTTCCCTGAAGGATTCCTTTAATTCTCCTATGGGTCATGTGTCAGGTGTAATGCTGTTCTGAAAGGGCTGATCTTGTTTTTCTGCTAACTTGGCATCGAAGGGAATATGCTCCCTGAAAATATAGTGATGTGACCCTGTTTTGTTTAGTTTTTTTTAGCCAAAGCGAAGAACATACTAGATTAAGTCAGTTAGGGAAGAATATCTTGATTAATGTGTTAGTTTGTCTGGCAATTCAACATTTTGGAGATTCAGAGAGAATTTGCCCAATATACTCGTATAAGTCAAAGAGTAATGAATTGTCAGTAATACAAGTAATTGTTTTCTAGGGGAACTTGGTGGTGGTATACAAAAGTGCCCTGGCACTTAATGTTATTTTGCTTTCTTACCATGTGAGTAGTGTGTGTGTAAATAACCTGAGTGAACTACAGTAAGAATTCCTTCATTACTTCTTGTTTATATACATGTATACATTATATATATGTAATATATATATAATATATATAATAAATATATAATATATATTTATACCCTAGGGTGAAAAGAACTACTAAATAGGCAGTTCCTCCTAAATTTTTATTTAATGAGGTGACTATCTATAAAATCTAAACAATTATTTCTTTTACAGTCCTGTTTCTGGCTTTTGGAGAAATAAGATTTTACTTTCAAGTTATAGAAAGATACAGGAAACTCACTTTCCCATTTAATGGATATATGATTCTTGATTACAGGGGCCATTCAGATAAGGAGATAGCAGGTATGCCAGTAAAGAAAGTGGCAGCAAGGAAATTTCATTATTTCCTTATATCCAAATGTGAAGATATGTTATACTCAAAGTTGCATATTTTAATATTGTACACTTATTCTGAAATTTCAACTTGACTGATAAGTTTAATTTATGTCATTTATATATTTTTTATTTCTATTCTTTTACTGAATAGCAAAGAATAAGATGAAAATATTAAATCATATTTTCCCCAGGAATCTCAGAGAAATTTCAGCAGGCATTGAATGAACATAAATGATGTGATAGAATAGAAATAGTTATTTGATGGTCAGCTGATATTTAAATAACATGAATGCCATATACTTATAATGGATTCCTTTAGAATTTATGATACTTGGAGAACAAAAAGTAATCAACCCAGAATCACTTACTGCAGAGTACTATAGACTGTAATAGTTGACATCAAAGTGACTCTTCAAGATTTTCAGCATAATAAACCCCTGGTTGAAAACTCTGAGTGACTCCCAGAAATACAAAGCCAACTGATTTTCCATAAAACTACTACATTTATGGTCACCTGGAGAGACTAAAGTACCAAGTGTAAAATTCTTACTTCACTCATCTTAATATTAAAAGCCAGAGAAACAGAAAAATGAGGCAGAAGAGTAAAGGCCATTATTTAAATACTTGGTATTTTTTTAAAAATCACCCTTGTAATGTCTTCTTTTTAGTAATTCAATTTTTCACTCATTTCTATTTAAATACTGATGAAATAAAAGTACATGTTTATTGAGCACATTTCATTTTCTGCTAATCTTTATGCAAGTTACAGACCTTACAAACATAAATATAATATTCTATTTTTCAATAGTACTCAATCAACGGGATGCATGACTATTTAAATTAATAAATAAATGTGATATAATGGCATATGTAAAAGACAAATGATCTGCGAGATCACAGAAGAAACAACTTAGTATAGCTACAATGACAGTAAGATTTCAGAGATGGAAGCATTTAATTTGGGTCTTGGATAAAAGAATAATAGAACTTGCTGTATAGAACTAGTAATAACTTACTCAGGTTCATTCAAAAGGAAATGACATATCATGACTAGGGATTAGAAACTACTTTGGAATACACAGAAAGCTAAAAATACTCTGAAAACAATATGTCAGAAAGAATTGTTTCATTCCTAATATTAATATTTAAAATTATCAGTACCTATAGCAATGTCTGGTACAATGCAATATTCAAGATACTTGAACTGAATGCATCCTTACATAATCAAATTAAGTTTACTTGGTTGCTCTAAATGTGTTTTTTAATAGAATTAATTATTTAGAGCAGTTTTAGGTTTCAAAGCAAAATGGTGTGGAAGGTACAGAAATTTTCCACATACTCCTGATTGCACGCATGAATAACTTTCACATTATTAGCATCACTCATCAGAATGTTTTGTTTTTGTTGCTGTTGTTTTTTTTTTAAACAAGGATTAACTAACATTGATTGACATATTATAATCACCCAGAATTTAAAGTTTACTTTATAGGATCTATTCTTGGTGGTGTACATTCTGTGGTTTTGGACAAATTTAGGATATATACCCACCTTTATAGTATTGTACAGAGTATTTCACTGCCATAAATGCTCTGTGCTCTACCAATTCATTCTTCCCTCCTCCCTAGTCCCAGGCAACTACTGATTTTTTTTCACTGTGTCCATAGTTTTGCCTTTTTTGGAATGTCATGTAGTTGAAATCACATAGAACCTTTTGGCTTTCCTGGGCCACCTTGGAAGAATTGTCTTGGGCCACACATAAAATACACTAACACTAATGATAGCTGATGAGCTAAAACAAAATCTGATAAAGTTTTAAGAAAATTTACAGATTTATGTTGGGCTGTGTTCAAAGCCATCCTGGGCTGTGTGTGGCTCATGGGCCGCAGATTAGCAAAGTTTGATATAGAATGTAGCCTTTTCAATTTGGCTTTTTAAAATTAGTAATATGCTTTTAAAGTTCCTCTATGTCTTTTTTTGGCTTGTTGTTCATTTCTTTTTAGTTTGAATACTTTTCCATTGTCTGGCTATTTCTCAGTTTAGTTATCCATTCACTTTTTAAAGGACATCTTTGCTACTCTCAAGTTTTGACAGTTATGAATAAAGATGCTATATATATCTATATACAGGTTTCTGTGTGGACACAGATTTTCAGCTCATTTAGGTAAAAAAAACAAGGAGCAAGATCACTGAGTCATATGGTAAGAGTATGTTTAACTCTGTAAGAAACTGTCAATCTGACTTTCAAAGTGGCTGTGCCCTTTTGCTTTTTTCACCAGCAATTAAAGACAGTTCCTGTTTTTTCATATTCTTACCAGAATTTAGTGGTGTCGGAGTTCAGAATTTTGGTCATTGCAATTGGTATATAGTGGTATCTCATTCTTTTAATTTACATTTCCGCGATGAAGTATGATGTGGAGCATCTTTTCACATGCTTATTTTCTTTTTATTTCTTTTTTTTTATTATTGTTTCTGACAGAGAGAAAGAGAGAGAGAGAGAGAGAGAGAGAGATACAGAGACAGAGAGAGAACTGAACTGGGGGCACTCCCCAGTTCAGCACATGGGTCCTCACAGGCCGGGGCTGGGATTCGATCCTCGGTCCCCAGCGCTGCAAAGTGAGTGCTTAACCCACTGAGCCATCCCGGTTTCCCCAGCACATGCTTATTTTCTTGCCATCCGTATATCTTCTTTGGTGAGGTATCTCTTAGGTTCTTTGGTGTGTTTTCTAATTGGGTTGTTTGTTTTGTTACTTTGGAATTTTGAGTTCTTTGTATGTTATGCACAATGGTCCTGTATCAGCTATCTGTTTTGCAAATATTTTCCTGAATTTTTGGCTTGTGTTTTCATTTTTTTGACAATGTCTTTTACAGAGCAAAAAAATTTAATTTAAAATATTCAGTCTATTAAATTTTTCTTTCTTAGATTGTGCCTGTAGTATTGTGTTTTTAAATGTATTTTTAGCTACATGTAAAGATAGTTTGAATTTTATTTCTGATATTCTTTTAGAGGACAGATGTGATAGGCAGAATGATGCCCTGGCTCCAAGATATCCAAATCCTGATACTAGGAACCTACAAATATATTACTTTACATGAAAAAGGAATTTTGCATATTTAATTCAGTTAATGATCATAATAAAGGAAATTATCCTGGGTTACTAGCTCCATCAGTGCAATCACAAGGTAGGGAAACCATAAAGCCAGTGTCTGAATGGTGCCATGTGAGAACCATTTGGACACTGTTATTGCTATGGAGGGAGGGGACAACAGATCAAGGTATTCAGGTAGCTTCTAGAATCTGAAAAAGACAGGGAAGAGATTCTTCCCATTTAACATCAAGAGGAATATGGTGGTGCCATCATTTTGGCTTTAGTCCTTTGGTTTCTATTTTTAATTTCTAAAGTCCAGAACAATAAGAGACCATGACACTACCATTTTAAGCCATTGGTTTTGTGGTAATTTGTTACAGGAACAAATGCAACAAATTATGCCAAGAACTTTTTGAATAATTTCAGGATGTTAGTATCAGGGTTTTTTTTCACTTTCCAGTTTTGAACTTTTATTTATTTATTTATTGTAACCCAGAAGATAACGTAAAGATAATACCAAATATTCTGAAAAACAGCCCCAAATTGAATAAAAGGCTACCTACTGCTTACCACAATTGACTTAATTCTAGAGAGAAGTACCTATTCATTTAACTAGCTCTATCTATCATCTATCTATCTATCTATCTATCTATCTATCTATCTATCTATCTATCCATCCATCTATCTAGCATCTATCTCTTCATATATCATTTATCTATCATGTATTATGTATCTATAGAGAAGGACACAGAGATAGGGAATGAAAGAGACAGAAACACAAACAGGCAGAGACAGAAAAGGGGAATACTCTAAGAAGACTCTAAAATGGATTGGAATGCATAGCTCAAGTATAATGTTAGTACTGAGTACACATTTTAAAATCACAATTTATGTAATTATTTAAACCTAATTTTCATGATTAACAATAAACTTTTTAAACATGTTATATTCTTTTTCTCTCCAGTAGAACTTTAGGACTTGGCTGCAGGTTTAGTCTTAAGTTGTAAACTTTAACTGAATATATCAGGACAAGTCTAAATCATATCTATATCACTTTCCATTGTATTCCCAGTAACAAATATTACACATAACACAGATTTCCAAATTAAAGACTGGATGAACTTGTAATGAATCTGAATGGCAATGTATGGAGTCAGAATGGCCTCAGAACCATGCCTTGTATGATAGTATAATAATATGAATGGAAAGTATGTGCCAGTTAGAAAAAAGGTTAATGCTAAGTAGAAGGGTATAATGAGTGACAGAGGGAACAATATTAACAAAGAATGTATTGTATTATAGAGTAAAGATTTGTGTATTTCAGGATATTCACTGCTAAAAACTTTAAAAATCAGACAACAGACTTACCACTTTCTTTGTTTACACTTTGCAAGCATAGTTAAAAAAAATTCTATTATATGCAATGAGCATGAACTTTCATCTGAGTAGCACCTCTCATTTGTTTCAGGAGTGCCTTAACGATTCAGTTTCTGAGTCAGTGAGGGTCATGAAAGCGCCAGTGATGAATCAATAAGACAAATAGCAATTAAAATTTTTTTATCTTGGCAAATAGCAACTTATTCCTTATACAATAGCATTGTAACCATATTTCCACTATTTAAGGGATAAAAAGTGCACTTATGATGGGTGAATTTTATATTATTCAATAAATAAATTTCATATAATTTAATGATACAAGGAAAATATAATGCCCCTCTATATGTTAAATTTTATGACCATTAACAAACAATCAATAGTTCTTTCTTCAGCCTTGCCATCATTTTAAGTAGTAAAATGATACTTTTCTACTTCACTGATTTTGGAAGTGTTATGTGTCTTACTAGGGAAGATGAAATATGAGTAAACATAACTTAAGTCACTTTTTATCATAAACTTTATATTTAATTATGTTGTTTGCCTTGTCTCCCTTTGAGATTTTGCTATTTGCCAGGAAAAAAAATCATTCCCCCAATATTGAACGCTTCTTCTGCTGGAGCCCTAGAATTAGAAGGCAAGAGTTGCCCAGCAGAGCCCTGCTGAGACCAGCTGAACCCCACTTAGCACAGCTGTGACCTAGGCAACCTGTAACTTTCGTGTAACCTAATAAAGAATTAAATGTTTGTTCTAGTTAGCTACTGAGATTTAAAGGGTTTGCATCCTGAAACATCAGACTTGCATATATATTTGCCTTTTTAATACCTCCTCTAGATGTCTTCTCAAATTAATGTGAACACAGGTTAATTCTTTTTCCTACAAGTGACTCTTGCTTACTGATTTCCGTTCCAGCAAACACTACCAGTTTGCCAGAAATTTGCTCGAGCCAAAAGAGATTGTCCTGAATTCCCCTTTGGTTCTCCACACCTTTAACAAATCCAGACAAATCTAAGTGTTAGATCATGATCTTTTCCACAAAAGAATTATTTTAATTGATCTTCCAAATTAATATTGTCAGCGAGCATATGGTAGACTGAAATAGGGCCCCAAAACATGACCATACCCTAATCCCTGTATGCTGTGAACATAAGGTAAAAGAGGCCTTGCAAGTACATTAAGTTAAGGATTTTTGATATGGGAAACTTATCCTGGATTATTGCTGTGAACCTAGGTTATCATAAGGGTCCTTATAAATGGGAAGCAGCTGAGTCAGAATGAGAGAATGCTATGTCAAAGTGGAAGCAAGAGAAAAAACAATGTGTGACCAACAGCAAAGGGATAACAGAGAAAATGCAAAGGAAGTAGAGGTCAGAGGATCCCGGGGCCAAATGTGAAGCATTCACACAGCTTTGAGAAGCTGGAAGAAGCAAAGTATAGATCTTAGAGCTTCCAGAAGGAACATAGGCCTTAGAATAGATTAATTTTAGGCTAATGAAACCAGTTTTGGGCTTCTAAAGCTCTATAATAAGAACTTGTGTTATTTTTAAGCTACCAAATATGTGGGAAAATTGTATAACTGTAATACAAGCTTAAAACAGGGCATGAAATATTTTTTGTTGTAATATAATGTTATTTGTGATTTTGTTTTGACTATAAATTATACAGTATAATTATAATTATAAAGCAAAAGAAAAACTAAAATCTGTAGTTATTTTCATAAATAACATAGAACTAGTATTATTCAAAAAATTTGACTAACTTTTTTATTTTCCAGTGAGTATCCCATGTGAATTGCCTATACGTTCTTGAAACTGTTTTAAAGAAAACCTCTGCTGGAACTCTGAACTGTGATTTAAGAATGTGAAATATGAACATCTAGTCATCTCCTTATACTTAACTGCAGAAATTTAAAGCATTTTGTTTATATAGTTTTAGAATTTGGATTCATTCTAATGTAAAGGAAATACATGTTCACCATAGATAATAAGAAAACAAAAATTAGTGGCATCAATCACTTTCTACAGAAACAATCACTGTCCATATTTTGCACAATATTAGGAATATTCAGTTTGAATAATTATACATATAATATTTTGGACCATGTGATTATCACTAAATAATAATTCTTAAGCATAATTCATCACATATTTTAAAAATATTAATAAATGCATAGTGTCCAAACATAGCATATGTCCTAATTTATTTGAGTCACCATAAATGAACACTTAGTTATCTTTCTATTACAAATAACACTGTGATAACATAACTATATATAATACTACCTATGTTTCAATGGTAATTCTTAAAAATTCCTGGAAGTGGAATTTTTGAGTTGAATTATATACAAAATTGTAAAGTATGGAATGTACATAGAAAATTTTTCTCAAGAAGCTTAATAATTAAGTATATTATTCTCAAGAATGTATTAGAATGTTTATTAAATAGAACTTTTGCAACATTTAACATAAATTTTTTTTTATAAACTCATAGGGAAAATAGCATTAACTTGTTTTATTCTGCACTTATTGAATTAATAATGTGGAAAATTTTGAAATTGATTTTTGCCCATTTGTAGTTCCTTTCTTTCCATTTCAGAAGGTAAATGCCTATGTTTACCTCTACTTATTTATATTCTAATTTTTATATTGAACTAATTAATCCATCTGATATTTATTTCTAAATGATTTGATTGAGTAGGTATCCAAATTGTTTTGACAATAAATGTTAAGTAATTGTTTTCTAGCATACCACTGTCATTCTATAATCTCTTTTCTTGATTTTTTTCCTCCATTCCTCATTGATACCACACTGGTGTAGGAATTCCAGTTTTATTATGACTTGATACATCTAATGCCAATGCTGATTCCAATAAGATGATTTTTCAATAATTACTTAACTATTCTTAATGATTTGTGAAATAATTGTGCTGCAATATCATTAAACTCAAAAATAGAGTTTCATATTTTATATGTAAAGAAAACATCAACCCCTCAATATCTGGCAAGGTCCCTTCAGGTCACAGGCATGATTGACTTAAGAAGTTCCAGAACAGTGTACTCCCAGTTTTTCAAACCCATTTGGTTAGCAGCTTCTCTTATAACTCTAGCAGAACACTCCTGGTGACTGACAGTAAACAGCCAAATTTGGATGCCATATTCTACCTCCATCCCACTCTATAAGTGTGTATGGATTTTTTAAGGCTTTGTTTTCTGAGCATAAGAGGACACCTCACTGATAGTTCATTAAGGACATGGAATTAAGATTATGGTCAATTTTCACATTTAACTTAGAGAAAAATATTATTTTTGTATTTTGTATTTTCTTATATTTAAGATACCACTGATTCAAAGGCATATGTTGCATGCTGTGTATATTATTCTATAACTTGTCCACTTTCTATACCAGTGTAATTTACAAATAATTATGTCAATAACTTTATCATCTATTTTACACCTGTATGATTATATCTCAGAATATTTATTGATTCAACATCTCAAGGATATTTTGAATGTCTTTAGTATTTTGTCATTATGCACAATGCTGCAGTGGATTTTTCTGTTGTGAATCTGACACCATTTCTCTAAGGTACAAAGCTAGGGACCACACTGCTCACAGTGTATGCATAGCTTTAGCTTTACTAGGTACAGAAAAATTCTACCACAAATTGCTTTCCTCATTTTTATTCCCACTAGCAATATATATGAGTTCTCATTGTTCCAATGCCATGCAAGTCTTGTCCCATATGCACTAGGACTTGAGAGAAATTTATCAATGTCATATAGCAAGATGGATTTATTTTGAGAGAAAAATATTGTATGTAAAACAGTGGCTAGCAAGAGAACATAAGGATTAGATCTTTATCTATTCTTTCTACAAAGAGAAATCCCAAGGTTAAGGCTAGGATGATTTATGCAACACACAATGTGAGTTTATGTTCAAGTGTAAGCACTTTGTGGATTTATTTTATTCAGTTTAATAGACTGAATGTATGAGCAGTGAGGGTCACAAGATTATATGGTTGCAAGAAAGTCTAGATTCAGTAAATGTCTTGGAATATCAGTTTCCAATAACCTAGAGACCTTGGGATCTGTACACTCTGTAAAATAGCAGATATTATAGTCTGAAGAGAGAATGATTTCTGTAGAAAGAATGGGGGTTATCACTATGAATTTACTTTATAAAGCAGATAAAGAGATTGAAGTTCTTTTATAAATTTTGTATAATCAATTTATAACATAGCTTATGATTTCTTAGTGAAAATTGTGATTTCACATACTTTTAATGAATACTTTAAAAATATATTCTTATATGCTATAAGAACTTCATATAGGAATTTTCAATTATATAACAGTTTAGCTTCATGTATTCACCAAATGTTAGTTTAATATTTACCATATACCAGCCATTATGCTTAATGCTAAATTTATCAATATAAACATTATTTTTCCTCAAAAAGCTTACATTCTAATAATGAAGACATATTAGTGTGTGTATGTGTGTCTGTATTTGTGCGTGTGTTTAAAGAAAGAACTAGACAAAGAAAATGTAGATTATGAGGAAAGAAGTGTGTAAAGACATAAAATGTTTGAGAGTTTGAATGAGGTAGAAATGCAGTGTTGGTGGATTATTGTGTTGAGGTTTTTAATATTTATTTTATTTTATTATTACATTTGTTGGGGTGACATGTGTTAGTAAAATTATACAGATCTGAAGTATACAGTTTTATAATTCATTATCTATGTGTTTCATTGATTACCCACCATGAGATTTTTAAAAAATAACTTGGAAGTTGGAGAGAGAGTGTTGAATCAGATTATGAAGGGTTTGTACTTCATATTGATAATTTTACATTTTACTTTAACTTTAGGGTGAAATCACTACTGGGAAACAATTTTCAAAATTTGAAAGGAAAAAAGGCAAGCTAATTAATGTGTTTAGAGAAATAATGATGGGTACAATATCGAGAAATCATGGGTGAAAAACAAAACTCTTTATTTAATTATCTCATTTTTATCGTTCATCTACCATACACCAGATAATGATCTAAGTAGTTAAAAAGCTTCAAAGAACCAAATAAAAAAAA
>PVKE010044949.1:0-12811 GCA_004027555.1 Craseonycteris thonglongyai | reverse complement strand
CTGGTACAACCACTATGGAAGGCTGTATGGAGATTCCTCAAAAAATTACGAATGGAATTACCATATGACCCAGCCATCCCTCTACTGGGCATCTACCCAAAAAACCTGAAAACCTTAATCTTTAAAGATGTTTGTACCTGCATGTTCATCGCAGCACTGTTCACAGTGGCCAGAACATGGAAACAACCAAAATGCCCTTTGATAGATGACTGGATAAAGAAGATGTGGTATATTTACACAATGGAATACTACTCAGCGACAAGAAATGATGAAATACAGTCATTTCTGGCAACATGGATGGACCTAGAGACCATCTTATTAAGCGAAATAAGTCAGACTGAAAGAATCCGGAAACATATGACCTCACTTATAGGTGGAATATAAAACTAAAAGTGACAAAGACACAGAGACCTATGGACACACTCAATAGCTTGGTGATTGCCTGAGGGAAGGGGAGGAGGGGGGAGGGAGAGAGGGAGGGGAGGTGGGAGAGGGCACCAGCATTATGGACACACTCAATGGTTTGGTGTTTACCTGGAGAGGAGGGAGGAGGGAGGAGGGGGGAGGGAGCGTTGTGTGGGAAGGGGGGAGCGGGCACCAGATATATGGGGTTGGAGGGGGACCTGATTCTGGGAGCTGGGCATATAATGCAATGCATGGGTGATGTGATGTGGAGTTGTCCATTGGGAAACTGTCTGATTGTTACCAACCAATGTCACCCTATTAAATTTAACAATAAAATATCATAATATTAAAAAAAAAAAGAAAAAAGAAAAAAAAAAAAAGAACCTTGTTCAAAATCTGATATATATTTTTAAAGATTTATTTAATTTTTTTGAGAGAAGGTGTGTGTGTGTGTGAGAGAGAGAGAGAGATGGGGGAGAGACCAGAGCAGTCTCCGTAGCTGTACACCATTAGTTGTGACACAGTTTTATGTCACACAGGTGGATATGGGGCCACATGGGGCAGGAACTGAAATGGGTGGCCTCCCACATGGGAGGCAAGAACCTTCACTGCCATCTAAGCAGTTAGGGATTTGATCCCCAGACCTCAAGAATGTAAGGCAAACACTCAACCTGCTGAGTTATCTCAGCATTTCCTCTTTTTATGCTTTTTTATTTATTTATTTTATTTTTTTAAAGATTTATTTTTAGTGTTTTTGACAGAGAAAGAGACAGAGAGAGACAGAGAGAAGGGGCAGGGCCCAGAGCAGTCTCCATTGTTGACAGCATTAGTTTTTCATATAGTTTCACTCCACAGGTGGGCATGGGGCTGTGCAGAGCAGGAACTGGGCCGGGAGCCTCCCGCATAGGCCCCGGCAAGAACTGGACTGGGGGCACACCCCAGCTCAGCATATGGGTCTGCCTGGGCCAGAGCCAGGATTCGATCCTTGGTCTCTGGGGCTGCAAAGCGAGCACTTAACCCGCTGAGCCATCCCAGTTTCCCCTTTTTATTCTTTTTAAGCACGATTCATTCAAGTATTTTTTTTGTGACTCACATTTATCTAACATTCTTTTGGGATAAATCATTATGTGTAAATAAAGTTTAAAGACTTAAACCCCTTATTCTAACCTTGCTTCTGAGTTTGTCACAGTTTCACTAGATCATTAGACCTCCAGTCACTAAATTCTGTATTGAACTCTCCCTACCAGAAAATACTTTTCCCCTTGTCTTCTGTAATGCTAATTCTGGGTTTTCTCTCAGTTATGTGGCTTTTTCCTTCCCAGTCTCTTTCACAACTCTTATGTCTACTCATATACTATGAGGTTAAATTGTTAGACTGAGAGCTTGGCTCTAGGGCCTCTTCTTTCTTAATTGTACTTGCTTCATATCATGGCTTCCATTGACTTTCATATGCCAATGACTTTCAAATTATATCTCTAGCAGAGATTCCTTCTCTAAGCTCCAGACACACTACTGCTTTGACATCCCCATTTGGATATTTTAAAACACCTCTAACTCAGTTTGTCCAAACTTGAACTTGTAAAAGTTGAACAGTTTCTCCTAAATTGATTCTCTTTCAGTGTTTTCTATTCCAGCCAATGGCATCACCAACCAACTGGTTGCATGAGGCATCAACTTCCAAACAATTCTTGTGGTATTTCTCCCTACCCTCCACCACAAAATCCTGTTAATTTTACGTCCTAAATATCTCTCAAATCCATCTTCTTATTTCCACCTTCATTGCCATCACTGTAGTCTAAGCACTTACCATCAGTCACCTGCGCTACTGAAGTAGTTTACTGACAGGTTTGCAAGTTTCTGCTCTCATCTCCAATCCAACTCTACAGTGAGCTTTCCAGAGTAAATCTCTGATTATATCACTCACTTGCTTAAATCCTTCAGTGAATTATATCCAACTGCACTTAAGGTAGATAATCTACAAGGAATGGACTGATCCTTCTTATTTGGACAAACCTCATCTTTCCTTATATGTTCTTTAGTTCTCTCTATATCTTCCAGCTACACTGACCAGAGCCACATGCTCTCCTATTTAGCTCATTCCTCAGAGATTACAGATGAGACAATAGACTCAGTGATATTCAATGGGTTTGCTTAAAACCAAAGCAGACTCTTGTTTTCTAGGTCACTGCTCCTTTTACCATACAGCGTGCACTGCTTTTGTTCATGAGTGTTATCCTATTCTAATGTGACCAAGAGAGCCCCACAGAAAAGAAGGAAACAAACAGTGTGTGACGGCTTACTTAACTCTCATGAAGCCATTGATTTCACTTAATTATGTTCTTTTTAAAACTCCAGGATATAGTCATATCCTGATAAACTAACAATAGTATTTTTCTTTGGATGAACTCTTTAGAACATCTTCAGTCCATGAAATCCATATTTGAAAAATGCTCATGTATTATCCTTGGCTAATGATAGGATGATAGTGTGAAATAAAAAATTAAAGGTCAGTTGTCAAATGTAGCTATTAGCTAGACTGACCAGACATCCTGTTTTAAACAGTACAGAAAACAGCAGTTCTGTCTTGCTTCAAATGGTGCATGTGGTCAGCCTACTGACATTTTGAATTTAGCCCAGTGAGACTAGGTACAATTTGAAATGGGACAGTACCATTGTTTTCTGTCCCATTTAAAACAGGAAGTCTCAGCCTACTATTAACAACAAAAAAAATCTTCCAAACCATGTTTCCTGAAACCTTTTTTGACCTGACAAGGTTGAGGAACAGAGTGGGTTAGAGCTGTGAATCATCAGAAACTCTTGTCCAACAATGTTTCCTTGGGTAGCAGCCTGAATGTGTTCAAACCCCAAGTTCTCTGATGTTTCTTTGATAAACTGCTTCAGAATGTACTTTGTCACCTATTATTGATGGAAGGCCAAAATGACAGTGCTCAATTGTGAGCTTTGGGAACTATTATGGGAACGTGCTTATTTCATGAATTAATTCTCTTCACTGCTGCAGAGACCTGAGCTAATGCTTACATTCAGTTGGGAAGAAATGTGCAGTCTACAAGAATGTCTTGAGGTAGGAAATGATGAAGTGATCATTGTCAGAGGTGTAATGGATGTCATATTGTGAATAGCTGTGCTCCATTTAATGAGTCCATGGTTAGAAATTGAAAAGCATTTTCAGTCTCTTTATCCTGTAGGACTTTGAAAAGTTCTAGAATTTAAAAAAGTAGGCATTAGAAATGACCACTCCAAAGTACTTTTCAAGTTACCAAAGATTACCATGGTAACTAAATTGCTGTATGACTAAAGGAAGTGTGTTTAATGGTGTTTTTAAGCTCATGTACCAATTCCCTGTTTATTAAAGAGGAAATGGAAGGGGTAAGACTTTCATGCTCTTTGTTAAGAAAGAGAATGAACACCTCTGGAGGAGGTGTATACTCTTAGCAATATGAAGGAAGGATGTGAAAAGCCTCCACATGCATCTTCACATAAGTGCCCTTTCATATGCAATTTCATAAAAATAATGAAATTGTTCAAGAGATTCCATTGCTCCTTACAAGAGTTAGAAAAGCAGAGTTTTTAATGTAGGAACAGCTTTGGGATGATCTGGTGGTAGTTACTTTTCTACATATATTTTTGTGTTCACCTATGCTGTATGCATTGAACTTCACACCCTACTGGGTAAGTTTTTGTTTCTGTTTTTGTTTTTCATGATTTGAAAGTGGAATCAGGAACCAAGGTCAAGCCTTGTTAAACATTTTCAGAGGATGTTATATAATTGCTGCCCTGGGATTTTACTTTAAGTTTTATAGCTTTTGTTTGTCATTTATGTGTATATTCTCAGAAAACTCCTTGTTTCTTTGTAATGGCCAAGCATTTATCACTAAAACACACTGACATTTGGTGAAGAAATAGTAACAAGGCTATTTTAATGGTAGTTTTTGTTTTATTTTTAAAATTAAAGTAGTTATAGCAAGTGCAGGTGTATTTCATTTTAACTTGGATTCATTTACTTATACACCCAGGCGATTTTTCTTTCTTGATTTCATTTGAAATTACTGTACATTATATACTTAGAAGCACAGATTCTTATGGTTGGAAGGGATTTTAAAGGTAATCTAGTATGAGACAGCACCACCCCCCACCCCCCTTCCCCGTCATACCCCCCTAGCCGCACTTCTAATATTTTCATTGATAGGGCTATCACTATATCCTTACAGATAGCCCACTTCATTACTTAACTATAATGGCTTAACCTCACTAACAGTTAAAATCTGTTTTTGTTAAACTAAAAGTTGAATTATAAAACTTCCATTTGCTGATCCTTGCTTTACTCCTTGGAAAAATGAAAGTATAATATACTAGCAACAGCAAAAAATGATAGACTTCTAATAGATTGTTTAAGTGCCGCTGGGTCAGAGGTTAAAGGTTTGTGCAGAATGGGATGAAATTCATCTGGAGGGAAATTGGGCTTTGTTTGGGCTAGACATTGAAGAAGGTGATCACCTTGTTTTGTGCTATGGTTTTCTCTCAGTTGTTCCCCAATGAGAACCATCTTTGATTTGAAAAAACTGAAATGTTTTGTGAGAGGAGAGGTCTGTTGGCACGGGGAACATAGGGCAAGGGTTCTCAAGTGAGATGATCCTGGGACTTGAAAATATAGGATTTTGATCTTTAGATAACCTTGTAACAATTGGTAAGTTGATGAGATGTTCAAAAAGAGAATCCACACAGTAGAGGAACACTGGGGCATTTTCATAGGTTCATAGACTCTCAAGGTAGTTATGGAATGTCTCACTGCTATGTAACTCATCACTTCCTGTGGCAGCAGCTTAACTTTCCAATTGCTCATTGGACAGTTCTTCCTGTGTAAAGAACCATTTGTCTCCCTGTAACTTGGATTTATTGGTCCTAGTGCTTTCATCTGTATGACAACACTCAATTTTTTTTTTTTACTGTTAAATTTATTGGGATGACATTGGTTGGTAAAAACTTATAGGTTACAGGTGTACAATTCTATATTGCATCATCTATATATTGCATTAAGTGCTCACCACCCAGAGTCAGCTCTTTTTCTATCACCATATATTTGATGTCCCCTCCCCACTGCCTCCCCCTTTTTCCCCTTACCCTCAGGTAACCACTAAACTATTGGCTGTGTCCATGAGTTTTTTTCTTTGTTACTTTCACTTTTATATTCCACCTGTAAGAGAAGCTGTATGTTTCTTGATTTTTTCAGTCTGACATATTTTGCTTAATATGATGATCTTAAGGTCCATCCATGTTGTCACAAATGTCTGTATTTCATCCTTTCTTATTGGAGTAGTATTCCATTGTGAATGTACCACAACTTCTTTATCCAGTCATCTATCAAAGGAAACTTGGGTTGTTTACATGACTTGGCCACCATGAACAGTGCTGTGATGAACACTGGGGTGCATATATCTTTGCAAATTAAAGTTTTCAAGTTTTTTTTGGTAGATACCCAGAAGAGGGATTGCTGGGTCATATGGCAATTTCATTCCTAATTTCTTGAGGAATCTCCATACTGCCTTCCATAGTGGTTGTACCAATTTATATTCCCACCAGCAGTGTAAACACTCAAGTATCTGAACATAGCAACCCCATGTTCTTTTCAAAATGACTCTTTTCCTGGCTAAATCTTCCCATTCTATTAATAATTTTTATAGGAAATAAATTGAAAGGAAATTAATTGCCTCATGTACTTCATTATACTTTAAAATGTTTAAATCATTGTTCGAGAATCTTATCTTCAGCTAGGCATTGTGCTTAACAATTTATTATAACTTTAGAGTACAGTAAATATTACTAGGTATTTTCTCATTTGATTCTCACAACAATCCCATAAGATATCCAGTGTTACTATCAGCATTTGACAGACAAGGAAACTAAAGCCCAGAGTGAGGAACCAACATGAGTGAGTTGATGGAGCTGATATTCTAGTCCTTACCTTTTAAACACTGAACTCCATGTTTTAAATCACAACAATAGATTGATTCTAATTTATAAATGAATCTATTAAAGGACCTTATCTGGAGCCAAATACCCGACTCTAGGTATGATCCTGTGTACATGGAGCAGAATAGAACTTACGTTAATTTTGGAGACTTTGCTTCTGATAATGTAGCCAAGAACTCATTAGTCCTTTGCCAAGAACATCATGCTGTTGATAGTCAAGAACCCTTGGTTCTTAAACTATGTGCTCTTATCAGGATATGTCTTTCCAGTTATACTTGTATGGTTTATTTTTTGGATATGTGTGAGGAATTTGTAATTACATTTGTTAAGTTTTATCTTTTGTTATATTTGACTCGCCACTTAATATTTAAATTCTGGCATCCAGATGCCATTAGCAAAGTGCTAGAAAGAAGGTAGAAATTATTGGCTGACTGAATGATCATTCAGGTAATTAAAGGAAAGGTTGACTCTATATAAGTTATGAAGACATAATATATGCTTTAGACAGATTTAATAAAAGAGACTAAAACATTTAAAGTTTTATTAATAAAATTAAGTTCACGTGCAGAACAACTTGGTCCATGAAAATCAGTGCCCTGCTTTATAGCATACTTTCTTTGGAAGGAACCCTGAAGTGTTCTAATGTTGTGATTCTCAGGTACACAGTTTTGGGTTGGTTTCAGGCTGGTTGCAATTGTGTTACCTATTCCAAGCCTCGGTTCTGGATATTTCAATTTTGTAGATATGGGGTGGGGTCTTGGAATTTGTACTAAAATTCCTGAAGTGATTTAAATGCATAGTCAAGTTTGGGAACCACTTGCTTGGATCATCTTCATCACTATTTGTGATGGAGATGAATACAATTCATTAAATATTTTCAGTTCTTCCTCTTTTTTATTCACATGGTAGGATTGCCATCCCCGGCTTTTTTGTGGTTCTGGCCAGTAAGCTGTGAGCAGAAATCTGGACCACTTTAAACTAGAAACATTTCATTGGTGATATTAGACCCTCAGGAGTCTTTCTGTCTTTGGCATGGAGATCATAAACATTCAAGATGATGGCTTTGTATCAGTCCAAGTCCTGAATTCACCACAATGAGCAAAGCCACTCTGACACCTGCAGAGGATATGTAGCATGGGATAGAAATGTGTCTTTGTGATTTTCAGTCACAAAGCATAAAATAAACCAATTCTGACTGACAGATCATAATATTTATTTGTATAATGTTAAATTTTATAGAAACAATACATTCATAATTAAAATATTGAATAGTACTAAAAGACATATTTCTTTATAAAATCCTTTGTTCTTCTTTTCTCAATTCCCTAGTCTATTTCCCAGAGTTGGCCAGTTTTACTGTTTTACTTTGTTATATCTGAGGGGGAGGGGTTTGCTTCATATCTTAAAATAATACATTTATCACGTTTCTTCTTGATTTATCCTGTTTAGATGCTAATCTCCTCTTTTGGTGATTGAGCACTTAGCTCTCTTATACCACAATCACCTCATTTCCCTGTTCCTAACCACTCAATATAATATATTTTGATTAAAGAATCAATATTATAACTATGTAAAGTGATTTACTGTTGAGCCAAAAAGTGTTCTCCAGTTGTTTTTCCATTTGTAAATAGTGGTAGTTTTTTTCTCTAGAATTTTTTGTTTTGTTTTTAGTTTTCCATTTGCTTAGTTTTCTATACATCTATGGCTATTTCTGCTTTTTCCTCCTAGCATTCCATACATCTGGGTTAGCAACAGGGTTTCCAGAATTTTCAACATCAGACAATATATTATTAGTTCCATCTCCATTCAAGGCCCCTCTCCCACAGTCCCCTGGCCTCTTCTTTGATTAGGACTGGTGTTTTCTAGACCTGGTCTCCCAGTCAGCTTGGGATTGATTCCCTTTGTAATTTTTCTGCATTGATACTATATCTTCATGTTTTGCCCTTACTTCAGTTGCTTCCCAAGAAAGAGTGCACAAGTAGTAACTTTTTGAATATTTCTTTGAAAATGTCTTTATTCTGCCCTTACACTTGTATAGTAGTTGGGCTTGATATATAAGTTAAGTTTAGAAATTATTTTCTCTTAGAACTTTGAAGGCACTTTCCCCCATTTTCTTTTAGAATCCGGTATTGCTATTAAGAATGTAAAGAGATTTTGATAATACCATTCCCTTGAATACTACTTTGTATGGAACTTTTATCTATTCTTGATGTTCTCAAATTTCATGATGATAAGCTGCAGGATAGTTATTTTGAAAAATTCATTGTGCTTTGTACTTTCTGGTAGATTTATATCCAATTATAGAAAAAAATTTTATATTCTTTCTTTGATGATTTCCTCCTCACAGTTTTCTTTTGGATAGACTTCTATTGGCATGGACTTTCTGGACAAATCATTCTTATTTATTCAGTTTTCATTTCCAATTGTTTTCTTTTGGCCCCATTTTAAACTTTCTTGGAGGTTTTCTTTTGATAATGTAATGTTTTATTTTGTTATAATTTTAACTTCTAGGAATACTTTCTTATTCTCTGATGCTTCCTTTTTATTTTTTTATTTTTATTTTTTTTTAGATTTTTTTTTTATTGTTTTTGACAGGGAGAGAGATACAGAGACAGAGAGAAGGGGGAGGGCCCAGAACAGTCTCCATAGTTGTACATCATTGGTTTTTCCACATAGTTTCATTCCACAGGTGGGCGTGGGGCTGCACAAGGCAGGAACTGGGCCGCGGTCTCGCCCAGTGAGAACCGAACTGGGGGCACTCCCCAGTTCAGCATATGGGTCCGCACGGGCCAGGGCCGGGATTCGATTCTCGATCCCCGAGGCTGCAAAGTGAGCGCTTAACCCACTGAGCCATCCCGGCTTTCCCTGATGCTTCCTTTTTAAAGAGCATCCCAGTTTTGCTTTATGAATGTGATAGATTCTCTTATTATTTTGAAGATAAGTATAAATTTTATAAGCATTTGTTTCATTTTCCTATATTGCTATGTTTTGAGCAGTTTCCTTTTGTTTGATTTGGTTTTTCTTTCATGTTGGAAACTTTCCTTAAGTGTTTTTAATTTTTGGCTATTTATTTTTACTTAAAAAGGAGGCAATGAAATGTTGGTCAGAAGCTCTGGGTGTTTGTGGTAGACTTGTCAACAGGTGGACTTCATTTGGGGAGTGATCTCCAAATGCCAGCATGTTAAAGTATTTGAGGAGGGGATCTTCAGTTCTCTATAAAAGAATACTGAAGAGGAAGCTGGAATAGCTCACCAGGTTAGGCGCTCGCATTGCAGCCCCAGGTTCCAAGGATTGAGTCCCAGCCTGGCCTGTGTGGACCCATATGCTGAACTGGGGTGTGCTTCCTATGTGGGAGGCCCCCAGCCTGGTTCCTGCCCTGCCTGACCTTCCACCCACCTGTGTGGAACAAAACCATGTCAAAAACTGATGATGTACAACTATAGAGACTACTCTGGGCCCTCCTCCTTCTTTCTCTCTCTCTCTCTCTTTCTCTGTCAAAAACAATAAAATAAATCTTTTAAAAAAAGAATACTTCTTGGGGAAGCTGGGATGGCTCAGTGGGTTAAGCGCTCACTTTGCAGCCCTGGGGACCGAGGATCAAATCCCGACCCCGGCCCATGTGGACCCATATGCTGAACTGGGGAGTGCCCCCAGTTTGGTTCTCACCAGGGTGAGACCCCGGCGCAGTTCCTGCCCTATGCAGCCCCGCCCACCTGTGGAATGAAACTATGTGGAAAAACTAATGATGTGCAACTGTGGAGACTGTTCTGGGCCTTCTCCCTTCTCTCTGTCTCTGTATCTCTCTTTCTCTCTCTCTCTCTATCAAAAACAATAAAAATAAATCTTAAAAAAAGAAAAGAATACTTCAGTCTCTTACTCTTTAGAATGTGTGTGTATGTACCTATCTGTGTGTGTTCTGGGAGTAAGGTAGGGAAGCAAATTTTTATTATCTGTCTTCCCTTCTACTCGTTTGTTTTGTTTTGTTTTGTTTTTTCTTGTTATACCATTATGTATGGTGTATTCAAGATTAGAGCTTTTGTGTCTCGATTTCTTCAGAAAATAATTCTCCTGTTTTCTGTGGAGGAGGACACTCATGGATCTGGCTATGTAGTGGCTATGCTGTGAAGAAGGCTGGTAATCAACCAATTAATACAGGTTTTTAAGGTGTCTACCGGTCTTTAACCTCACCCCCTCTCTTGCTTTCAAATGCTGAGCTTCTCAGGGGCTGTGCAAGTCACATGGCTCTTTTCTGGCTATATTCCTTTTCTTTAGGCTCTAAAGTTGGAATACTGTACATCATTTTAAGACAGTTACTTTTTACTAGATATTCACCTTCCAAAAATACTTTGAAATCTTTCATCTGCTGTTGTCTTCTGTCCCATGCTCTCTTTCCTTCTGGTTAGATATTGTTTTAATACTTTAAAAGTATATATATTTATGGCTTTTGGTAGAAAACAGAGATAAATGACAAGCCTCCATCTTAAACTGGAAGTCTACCTACTACTTCCTCAATTTTCAGAGGATAAAAAGGAAATTCTGGGAGGTTGAGGGATTTCCTCAAGGTTACACATTGTAGCAGAGTGAAGAGCACAGACTCTTGGGCCACACGGCCTAATTTTGAACATGGGATATGTTTTACTACTTATTTGACCCTGAGCAACTAACTTATTTAATTACTCCCTACACCTCAGTTTCTTCATCTATAAAATAAAGGGTAATGATAGTACCCTACCTTCTAGGGTTGTTATAAGGATTAAATTAACTACTTCATATAAAGTATTCAAAAACAGTGCCTCACTGAATAATATATGCTGAATACACATTAGCTATTATTATTACTATCTGTTACTGTTATTATTAGGCTCTGCCTTCCTGAGCTCAAAAATTACCTTTAGAAATATAGAATTCATAGTATATCATTAGTTGGTTTATATATATATATATATATATATATATATGCTAGTATAAGCCTTATACATGTTGGCCATATTTTCTACTTGAGAGAATTTTTTTTCTACTCGTTACATGTATAACAGAGCCAGAATCATTCTCTTTTGTTGAACCAATCATAATTAATTCTGGACTTCAATCTAGTGAATGTGTGTGGCCATGAAGGAATAAAATTGCCTTCTTGGTGCAACCAAAATCAAGTGTGATCAAAGAAAACAACTGCGTTGTAATAGAAGGACTTGGGCTTAAACTATCCCTGGCTATCAGATACCTGCAATCAAGCTGGGAGAACTGGCCTAAATTGCTAAGAATTCCATGGGAGAGGAGGTGTTTTCCTTGCTCAAGCCATTTCCAGAGCTGTGGAAACTTCCTTCTTTCTGTGAAGGCCTGAGGGTGTCGTTGTTGTATTTCTTAGAGTGCAGACACTAGCCGGCATGCTCTAGCTTTGGGTGCTGGAACTCACTAGGGGGTTAGCTGAGGTCAGAGAAGATCCTGGACAACTGACTGGGAGGGTTTATCCAATGTTGGTGAAAGATGTTTCCTCTCAGTAGTGTTTGGGAGAGGCAGAGAAGGACAGGTAGGATTAGGAAATCAGAGAATCGCCTAGGGGGAAAGCCAGGAGGAGTGGGATGCTTTTACTTGCCTTACTTACATTTGCTTCCACAACCTGAGCATTCAATTTCCTGTTAAAGTAACCAGATTGGATCTAAGATGGAGTCACTCATGCCAAGTCCCGTCAGCAAACAAAAACTTTAATAAGGTTCTATGTTCAGCTCTCCCAGAAAAGGAAAGCCGACATCAACCATTCAGTACTTGTCTGCTCAGTACAAGTTACCTGACTTGGCTCTAAGAGTTCCCTTTGCTCCATATTAGGAAAGTAATCTTGCAATAACCACTTAGCAAATGCTCAGTATAATTGTCTTGTCCCTGCTCCTTTCTGCCTGTAAAATCGCTTGCCTTGAATCAACAGCTCTTTGGAGCTCCTTTACATCTGCTAATTGGTTGCTGCCAAATTTGTGAATCACTGAATAATGATATTAAGATATTTAAAATTTACTCAGTTGAATTTTGTTCTTTAACATGTTCATGGTAGGAAAATACAGGAAGAGCCAAAGTAAGGAAGAGAAAGCCCAAAATGCATGATGAGTTTGGAAAAACAAGAAAATGGTCTTCATGTCATCTACTACTTGGAGAGATTATTATTTTCACTTTGTTGTTGTTGTTGTTGATTTGTCTTAAATTCATGGCTTTGGCATGGCTCTGAGCATCTCAATGTAGGCATAGTTCTGTATCCTTTTTTTTGTTGAGATTTATTTTTATTGTTTTTGACAGAGAAAGAGGGCCAGGGCCAGAATTCGATTTTCGGTCCCTGGGGCTGCAAAGTGAACGCTTAACTCACTGAGCCATCCCAGCTTCCCCTACTTTTTTTTTTTTTTTAAGATTTATTTTTATTGTTTTTGACAGAGAG